>JADBJO010003881.1:110000-140000 GCA_016801955.1 Conus betulinus | reverse complement strand
TTATGTGACAGCCACGTGGCTCAGACTGCCACCTTCACCACAGTTCTGTTACCGCCGAAATTTAACATCAGAACCCACATGTCATGTGAAACATCAAACATTATATATTTACTATTCTTTTCTAAATATCAAAACCCGCAGTACATTGGAGAAAAACCAAAAATTCAAAGATTCTGCCCCCATCGGTCTAACATCAAACTCAACTCTAATAACCCCAACATTTCAATCTACCAGACCCCATTCCCTGTCCAATCTCCGGTGCATTGCAATAGAAAAACAGAGCTGCCGTCTACAACGCCATAATAGGGAACACTTTTGGATTTCTAAAATGAAGACAAATTCTTCCCACGAAATTAATTATCTCTGCCAAAATGTTACCACTGAAGTGTGTATAGGGGAAGGGGGACTTTTCTCTACCATGTGGCTGTCACTTTCAATCGTGTCAAAAGAGTTTCAAAAAACATTTTTTAAAGACCAATTTTGATTTTAAATCCTGCTTTTTATTGGAGTTATCTGATGATACTTTTAATGCATGTTTGTACCAGTGGCAATTAGGGAAGGTGGAATGTAAAAGGCAAAACTCATTAGCTGTACATGTATGCATATGAATATATCCCCACTTGGAATAAGAATATGTATGTGGATGTAATTACATATCCTGTCTGGGATGGACTGATCCCATACGCTATTCATGTATTGGGGTAACAAACGGGTAAGCTTAGGTGAAAAAGCGTGGGTGGGAGTGGGGGAGGGGAAAGGTTGAGGGAAAGAATGCATGGTGATGGGGTAACCCTGTATTTCTGAAACCATTCACTCATGCCAAATCCTCCCGCCCTCCCCCCTCTCTCTCCCTCCCTTCCCCCTCCTCTCTCTCTCTCTCTCTTCCCTCCCCACTCTCTCACTTGTGAATGGAGAATGTATGTGTGCGCGAGCGCGCGTGTGTGTGAGGGGAGGGGGGGGGGGGGGGGGGGGGGGGCAAGCGCGCACGCGTGCTTGCCATGAGAGATGGGGTAGAGGGGTGCGCCAGGGTGAGCACATTTCACTTGTGTGATTTTTTTCTTTCTTTTAAAATTTTATCTTTGAACGCGCGCGCGCGCGCACGCACGCACGCACGCACGCACGCACGCACGCACGCACGCACACACACACACACACACACACACACACACACACACACACACACACACACACACACACACATCCATACATACATATATACCACTCCACACTTGCTAGGGATCAGATATTCAACACACTGTAATGGCCCAGAATATTTGTCAATCAGAAACTCAAACGGTCACTGTTAATTAGTCATTATTTCATCCAAACCAAACAAAAATGAAGGAAATTCCATCAGATAAACAAGAAAAACAGAATGGACAAACGACACAACCCCTAAAAGCCACCTGAAACAGGGAAGAGTCAACCTGAACAATCCACTGCTGTCTGTCTGGAATTGAATGAATGGACTCTCAGTAATGTGTGTGACCACCACGGGCTACGATCACAGCTCTACAACGCGCCTCCTCATGCTGCAGATGAGGTTCCTGATCTGCTGCTGGGGGATTCTGGCCCATTCTTCCTGGAGGGCAACTCCAAGGTCATGGATGTTCTGAGGCAGCTGCTCACGTGCTTGGACAGCTCGCCCAATGATATCCCAGACATGCTCAATCGGATTGAGGTCTGGTGAGCGTGCAGGCCACTCCAAGCGTGCAGTTCCCTCATTCTGAAGGTACTGGTTGACAATGCGGGCACGGTGAGGACGGGCATTCATCCACAAGGATGAAGTCGGGACCAATGGCACCAGCGTAGGGTCGGACAATGGGGTGAAGAACCTCGTCACGGTATCGGACTGCATTCATGGTGCCATTCTCCATCACCAGCAGATCGGTTTTGCCTTGCATTGAAATGCCTCCCCACACCATTACTGAGCCCCCACCATAGCGGTCATGCTGAACAATGAAGTTGGGGTGGAATCGTTCATTCTGCCTTCGCCACACCCTCCTTCTCCGGTCAGTCACGTCCAAACAAAACCTGGACTCACCACTGAACAAAACTGGAGTCCAGTTTGCAGCAGTCCAGCCTTGGTGCTCCAGTGCCCACAGCAACCTTGCTTGTTTACGTTGTCTGGTCAATGGAACCCGAATTGCTGGGGCCCTTGAATGAAGACCACCGTCGTGAAGCCTTCTCCTGACTGTCTGGGTTGACACCCGGTTCCCTGATGCGTTCTGGAGGTCATGTTGCAGCTGTGTGGCATTGTGGAAAGGATTTTCGTGCCTGGACAAGGAGATATCGGTCCTCTCGCTGGGTTGTGACACGTGGGTGACCTCCAATGTCGTGGAGTGACTGTCCCTGTTGTTTGATATCGATTCCAAAAAACGGGAAACAACGCTCTGGGATACGCCCAAGGCTCCAGCAACCTCTCTCGTTGCGATGACCCTCCTAGCAGCATCCCAACTCCTCTCGCCATATCTTCTGCGGAAAGGCGTCGTCTTTGTGCTTGCTGTTCCATTGTGGTGCGATAAACACTGCCCGAATCACACTGAACCACTGTTTGCCGGTCCCAAAACAGCAAATGTGACGCTGACCTCTCCCCCTGTTTACCCCCCAATGAGGGGTCACGCAATTCACGTGCTCACCATGCTGCATGTTCCAGCGTGAAGGTGCAGGCAACAGTGTGATTGTCTTTCACATTGTTTTGTGTTGCTGGATCACGTGTTTATTGAAGTCAGTTCATCGTTCTTCTTTTTCGTTATCCTGAGTGTTGTTTATCTTGCCAGAAGAAGACCTAAGAGGTCGAAACACGTCATGTTTATTCTTCTGATTCTTTTGTCCATGTTGTTTGGCGGAGTTATTACAGTTTTCTGCCTGCAGTCGCCTCACTTTGAAACAACCCTGACCACTCAAATCAAATCTGCTGCAACTGTCTGCATGCTGGACCACCGTTCGTCAATGGACACCAGTGTCTATTTTAACTGAAGTTCAACAAGCTGTTCCCATGGGTCCGAAGGAGTCGTCTTGTTAGTCCTGATTGAAGTACAACAAGCTGTTCCCATGGGTCTGAATGAGTTTTCTTGTTAGTCCTGATTGAAGTACAACAAGCTGTTCCCATGGGTCTGAAGGAGTCTTCTTCTTAGTCCTGATTGAAGTACAACAAGCTGTTCCCATGGGTCTGAATGAGTTTTCTTGTTAGTCCTGATTGAAGTACAAGCTGTTCCCATGGGTCTGAATGAGTCTTCTTGTTAGTCCTGATTGAAGTACAGCAAGCTGTTCCCATGGGTCTGAATGAGTCTTCTTGTTTGTCCTGATTGGGTCCCATTGGATTCGACTGGATTCCACTGGGTGTTGTAATGGACCAAGGAGAGGGTCCATTATCTGGTTTTAATCCACTAGTCATCTGAAACTGCTCATTCCCCCCCTTTCACCGTCTTTTTCATGCCCACCTAAGCGTGGACGTTTATTCAAATATGACCTTGTCACCACCACCAAGGAAGAAATCTGGAGTCAGGGCAATGGTTCGAATCACTCGTGGAGCCGGACTTCTTCGGCTGGAAAAAACCCAGTCTGTCCACCCAGCAGTAACATGGGTGCCTGATTCAATTCAGGGAGGGTTAAAGGCGACAGAAAGAGACGGATGGGCGCCGCCTTCCATTATGCCGTGCCCTAGTCATGGTGAAGGTATATGACAGTTCACTGCCCTTACGGTCAGTAAGCCGTGGGGCCTTTAACCCTGTTTTAAAAGCTGTCGACATCCGCTGATCAGCGAATATGTTTTGCCTGCTGGGCTTATTTTCTGTCGTAAAGTATACTTGTTCTTTTACAAATGCCAAAGATACAAACACACTGGCATATTTCCAACGTGCCATCGTTAACCTTTGACGGAAAGAGGCTCCCTTTCAAAGGAGAGTTCACTTGTAGATTGTGGTCCCTTAGACTTCAGCACGGATGTTCTACCTTGACTTCTACTTTTGTTGCATTTTCAATAAAGGAGAGGCAGCCATATCAAGTTTATGGGGTCCTCGATTACCCACTTCAGTCTTTAATGCAAAGAAAGCACACCGGAGGGAAAAAATGTTGAAAAGTGAGCAAGTGTCGAAAAAAATGAAACCACTTAAATCCAAGTCTGCACACTCGTTTCTCTTGTCAAAGATGGTATGTATTTGGATTGTTTGCGTTTTTTTTTTCTGAACATTGGTTGTGACATGCTTTTGGTCATAATGGTTGGCAAAATAGTCGTAAGATGGCGTCATACTGACATCTGACATCAGGTGGTGGGATTCGTGGCTCCACTGTTTTACTTGCAACAACGCGTTCAAAGATGGATTGCAATTGCAAATTTCTTAATACTAAACAGATTGTATTGAAATTTGATAGTGGTGTTCCAACGAACTCTTCCTGTGCTGTGCATGTCCACTGTACTGCTGCCTGTGGCCCAGTACAATGCTGTGTGGATGTACAGTCGCAGATTCCTGATGCACGCTGTTTCTCTTCCACTCCGCGTTGCACAATGGCGGGTCTGGGCCATGAAAGGCAATTCCATTATGTCATCAGCATACAAGTTTCTTCTGTGAATTCTAAGTGACCAAGGAAGTTGAAGCAGACGACAGTGGGCCCCCTACACTAATACCAGCACAGTGTGCTCACAGCAGTCCCAAAGACAGCACTCCGCCTTCATCTTCTTCTTCTTACAGTGTCTACAATCATGTTGATTATTGTCACTTTTGTGTGTATGACCATTTTTTTTTATCCTGCCATTAAGGCAGCCATAATCCATCTTCGGGGAAGGTACATGCTATGTGTAACGTGTCATCCATACCAACGGCCAAACTGGCCTTCTCTTCCGAAAGTTGGTGATGGGATTTTACGTGTGCGCAAGATGTGTGTGCGTTCACACACGGAACCTCGGTTTATAGTCTTATTCGACGGACTGTATGGGGAATGGAGTCAGAACCATTGTTAATTATGTGGAAAAAATCCTCTACAGAAACGACCCGGCGGAGATGCAAACCCACAACCCCAAGATTACGAGTCCGATGCTCTACCAACTGAGCTATTCCGACCCCTACACTTTTTTACCGGCACTTTTGTCGATTAATCACAAATACGTGTATTGTAATCAATGCACTGAGTATTGAATCCACTGCAAAGAAACTATTTTACAAAAAATCGATTTCTGTGATAAAAATACAATATTGCACCCTCCCCCACCTGAATGAATGAATGCATACCGAAGTATCGTCTGCTTTACGCGTGTACAGTGAGATGCGCATGGCTGTGGGAAAGAAAAAGGCTATATCCGCAGGGAGTGTGCATTGCTGTCAGCTTACGGTCGCCTGTTAGAGTAAGGGACCCACAGACGATCTTCATAGAGGAGTTCGGGATAGAATGATACATATGCCAGCAAGCACGTGTCAGATGAAATATAATGCTTGTATACACTATTTTATTTTACCAAACTTAACCAATTTCAAGACCGTTGAAATCCCTCCTGCTTTATGTATTGCTGTGACTTTTAGCTGTTGTGCTCAGCCTTCACACAAGGAAATCAGGTGCGATGTGTATATTTTGAACACGGTGACCTGTAAATAATTCATCCCATTTTGTGTGTGTAAGCCCACTTTGCGCAGACTGGTATAAGTAAGAAAAGGCGTAATAAATCAGGATACTAAAACCCAGTGCCTTCACAAACCTTTGCACTGGAGTTAAATGAGAGTTACCAAATTTGTTGACTAGATACTAGTGCATGTACAGCAGCATTAAACTTGACCTCCCCCCCCCTCCCCCCCTTTTCTTTTTAAATAGCGATTTTACGACATGAGAGACTCATTCTGGTAGCGTTGTCATTCATCAGAAATGAAGCTAGCGATTACAACAGACGATGTGCGGAAATCTGCAAAGGAAAGTAACCTGTGTTAGAGATTGCGTTCAGTGACAGTGATAGCTCTCTCCCTCACCCCACCTCTACCGCCTCCCCCGGAGAGTAAATGTGAGGGTGACACGGTGCACCTGTCGTGACCGGCAATATTCCGATAGTTTGCCTGGCGCGCACTTCAAATGTTCATTTACTACATTAATTATATGCCTGATGTTGTTAGTAGTCTTGTCAAAATCTTTGGTGATGAGACAAAAGTCTACACCCCCATAGAGTCTGTTGATAATTCCCTGAACTACAAAAAGTATTGATGAACTTGTTGCATGGACAAATGCCTGGCAGATTAAATCTAACAATACAAAGTGTGAAGTTCTTCATGTAGGTGAAAATAATCGTAGGTATGATTATCATATGGAAGGTGTATTGCTTGAAGAGACTAATGCTGAAAAAGACCTAGGAGTGACAATAGACCCTGATTTATCATTTGATAAATACATTAATGAAACCATTAAAAAAGCAAATAGACTAGCAGGGATGATTGTAGCAATGTTCAGTGCAAAGATAGTGAAGTAATGGTTCCATTATTTAAAACACTAGTCAGAACAGTTATTGAATATGGCAATGCTGTATGGACAACAAATTTGTAAAAACACAGTAATCCCATTGAAGATATTCAGAGAAGATTTACAAAAAAAAAGATTAGCGGTTTGCAGAAGTATTCATATGAACAAAGGCTTCAGTTTTTAAGGTTACCAAGTTTGGAATACAGACGGTTACGTGGTGACATGATTGAAACTTACACATGGATTTTATGACATTAAAACCACTGGCACACTATTTCAGTTGAATACAGAACCTACAACTATAGGGCACCTGTTCAAACTAACAGAAAAAATTTACTAAAACTTCAAAAGCAGCAATCTTTTTCACTAACACAGAATTTTTAATATTTGGAATAACTTGTCGGTCAATGTTGTTGGAGCAGAAACTGCTAACACTTTCAAAAACCATCTTGATAAACACTGGAAACAGCTTACGTTTTAAACAAATATTGACTTGCATTGATTCAAATTTTTTTAAACCACGCATGTGCTTTATGAAAGTGCGAGAAAAGACCAAACTATTTCTCGCTTAAACCATATAATTATCCACATTGAGCAGGCTAAAGGCTGGAAATGCCTAAAATGCTACTGACATGATATGATAAATCAGATAGTTGACTTGCTAGGTATGTTCGCTTCAATTGTATGTAATAATGACCACTTGAAAATGAATCATAGCAGAGTAAACAAACCTTTACTCAGCAGACATGCTTTCTCTGCATCTTAAATGACTTAAAAAGAATTTTTATTCTCTTGTCAACGCTTTAAAGTTTTGAGCTTTTATCTTTACTGATTGTATTTGGCATAAACATTATATGATCCTCTGTGTGTGTATGTGTCCCCCCCCCCCCCCCCCCCACCTCCCAAATACCTATTAGCATAATACCATGAGCACATTACATATGTCTTTTTTTTTTTTTTTTTTTTTTGTAAATTTTCATTTCATCGGATTGAAATGTTAATGATTCTCAGTCTCGTTCTTTCTTCATCTTCCTCTCTCTCCCTCTTTCTCCTTCCCTCCCCATCTCTCTCTCACCACGTCTGCCTCTGAATGGCATAGTTTTCCAACACATCTAAACAGACGGTACAGGATAGTCAGGATGTATTAAGTTTTTCTCCTGCTGAAGTGTTAGGGTAATGCTAGATGCTTGTATACAGATTGTGTCCATTTGTTTAACATGTGCCAGTTTGTAACAACGGTCAAACTGTTTTTTGTGGGTCGGTATCCAGATTGTGCCAGATTCAAACACAGACAGCGTTTGGAGTGAATTTGTACCCTGCTTTGACTTTGTTTGGATGCGATGTTAACTGTATAACACACATACACGCACTTACTCATACAAGAGCGCATGCACACACACACACACACACACACACACACACACACACATATACAGGGGGAGATGTGATCAGGTGAAAGTTTGTGCAAGGGTACACACTTTACTAAAATAAGCGTGGAAAAGCTGCAAATAGAAATCTTGCTGAAACTTTTTTTTTTTTTTTTTTTTTTAAATATTAAACATAAGATTTTGGAATCGGCTTTGAACGATGTGATACTCGTGATCATTTCAGATTCTGCGCTTGATTCTCACAATTGTCAGTGGTGAACAAATGCCTTTTGATTTTCTCACACACATTCATATCTGCTCATAGGGCCTACATTCTCTCTCTCTCTCTCTCGCTCAAAAGTAAGTACATATTGGCATATATGTGTAGGTTGAGGACATGATTGTCGATATCCCTATCCATGGTTTTGTAAGTTTGATTTTGTACTTTGTCTGTGCACACAGAATATGTATTTTTGATACAGTGGTTTTGTACTTTGCCTGTGCACACAGAATATGTATGTATTTTTGGTACAGTTGTTTTGCATTTTGCCTCTGCACACAGAATATGTATGTATTTTTGGTACAGTGGTTTTGTACTTTGCCTGTGCACACAGAATATGTATGCATTTTTGGTACAGTGGTTTTGTATTTTGCCTGTGCACACGGAATATGTATGTATTTTTTTTGGTACAGTGGTTTTGTATTTTGCCTGTGTACACAGAATATGTATTTTTGGTACAGTGGTTTTGTATTTTGCCTGTGCACACAGAATATGTATCAATTTTTGGTACAGTGATTTCGTACTTTGCCTGTGCACACAGAATATGTATGTATTTTTGATACAGTGGTTTCGTACTCACAGAATATGTATGTATTTTTGATACAGTGATTTCGTACTTTGCCTATGCACACAGAATATGTATGTATATTTGGTACAGTGGTTTCGTACTTTGCCTGTGCACACAGAATATGTATACATGTATGTTTGGTACAGTGGTTTCGTACTTTGCCTGTGCACACAGAATATGTATGTATGTTTGGTACAGTGGTTTCGTACTTTGCCTGTGCACACAGAATATGTATGTATGTTTGGTACAGTGGTTTCGTACTTTGCCTGTGCACACAGAATATGTATGTATGTTTGGTACAGTGGTTTCGTACTTTGCCTGTGCACACAGAATATGTATGTATGTTTGGTACAGTGATTTCGTACTTTGCCTGTGCACACAGAATATGTGTATGTTTGGTACAGTGATTTCGTACTGTGCCTATGCACACAGAATATGTGTATTTTTGGTACAGCTTGTCTGGGATGTCATTGCCTTTTTTCACACAAGTGCTAGTGTCCAACGATCACTCGCCAGAATCATGTTTTACTTGTGGTGTCATTCATATTTTCTCTGGATATTAGGAAGAATTGTTTTGAGCACAACCATGGCTTTTTGGGACATCCGCATCACACTGCAAAGGAGCATTAAAACCCAGAAGGAAAATGCATAACAATTATGGGTTGTGTGAAAATAGGATCTCTTCATTGCCACAGAGTCTGGGGAACTTGAGAAACGAAGGGATGTGTGTTTGAACATCTCTGAAACAAAAGCATTATGTAATATATTTCCTACAAGATACACATTTTACATAGACATAATGTCAAATACGAGCTGAATGAGGTATGAGTGTGTATTTTCTTCCAACAATAGTTGGTCAGAAGGAGTCTGTATTTTGTCTAATAACAACTTTGAGTTCAAAGTAGAGAGAGTAAATAAGGTATAAAGGATACGAAGGGAAATCAGTTAATCTTAGTTCTACCACAATGGGGAGACAGTTAACATTAGTTAATAGTTATGGTCCGAACTGAGACTACCCAGCGTTCTTTCAAGATATACATAAAAGAATTGAGGAAATTGTTAATCCAAATATCATTATTGCTGGTGAATGGAATCTGGTACTACATCCAGCTTTAGATTACAATTACGGAAAAAAAAATCAGTTATGTGAAAGCACAGGAAGAAGTAATTGAAATGGCCAAGTTGGCGCTAATAGATGTATGGAGAGAATTTAATCCCAGAAGTTTCTTAGATATACTTGGCGAAGGCCCAGAACATCCAGCAAAGCCTTGTTTCAGAAACACTAATCATGAGTGTAAGCAATTCTGTTTGGATACTGAAGTGACCATCCACTCATTAGAGTTGCAAAATGTACCTTTACAACAGCAGGAAAAAAAATCAAAAGTCTTTGGAAATTTCATTCAGCATTATCAAAAGATGATACTTATGTTCAGTGCGTCAGTAACACAATAGAAGTTGAAAGACAGAATGCAGCTCTACCATGTGAAAGACAAAGTCTAAAAGAAATACCTTCGATCAGATTCTTATCTATACAAACTTGTGTGCTTGTGGTTGTTACTCCCAAACCCTCTTGGTAATGATATAAAACAATTGTAAAGCAAGTGATTTATCTGTCTGGGACAAAATGCCTGACAAAATCAAACAAAAGTATCTGGTTCATAGAATTGAAAATAGCAGTATAGATTGCCAGACATCAATGCATACATGCAAGCATTAAAATTGTCCTGGATTAGAAAAACGGGGGGGGAAAAAAAACAAATGAAGTTCAAAATTGATAACTATTTTAGTAACACTGTCCTGAAGTTAATAGTATAAAGTGCTTGGGGTCAAAGAAATTCTTACATAGCAAATGTAACCAGTTTTGGTAAAACGTATTCAAGTCATATGACAATCTGTACAATAATACAGATTTAGAAAGTCATGGAGAGGTTGTAGCAGAACCTATACTTCATAATGATAAATTCTGAATTATCAGAACCTATTTGTTTCAAAACATGAGAAGTGAAAAGTATTCTATGTGGGAGACATGATGAATGAAAACGGTAGTTCTTTGAGTGATGAAGCTTTTGCTGCAAGAAACTAAATACATGTGAACTATCTCCATCATTCAGGATGTCTCCATTCAGTGAAAGCCTATGCTAGGCAAAGAAACAAAAGAACTGAAAACGATCTGAAGAACAAAAACAGCAGGTGTGACAATTTTTAACAAGTGTTGGTACAGGTTTCAAGATTTATTGTTTTAGATAAACTAGATGTACAGAACATTGAAGCCTTATCAAAATGGAAAATCAAGTTGCATACCCCAGTAGATTAGGAAACTGTGGCAAAAAACCTCAGAAAAAAAAAAGAAATAAAGTTTGGATGGTTTCAGCTGAAAATTTGTCCGAGAATTCTTGTAAAAACGATAGACGCCATTTTTGTCAAATAGAGCTCTATACATCACTATTTATAGTATTGCTCTATTTCTCAATATTTTGGAAGGAGTTGGAATACTTGCAAAGGAGACTGTGAAAATGTGTCAGACTATCCTTCGACGTTGAGCTAGTTTTATTTGGAACAGACGACAAAAAGCAAAACCAGATTTAGACATTGATCTCATCATTATGGGTGAAACGTTTTGTTTACACATGCAAGATCAATGGTATTAAACCCAGATTGTCAGTACTTAAATGTGAACTGAAATATAGATACAATATAGAAAAGCGTATGCATGTGGTGGAAATGCGATATGATTTTTAAAAAAAAAGAAAAAAAAAAGGCTACCCTATGGTGCATAATCCATATAATCCAGAATAGACAATATAAAGCATTTCATCAAATGAAACGCAGTAACCAATGTATCCTGCACATAATGCTTTTTAACACGACGACATTTTGTTTTTACATGGACTACTCAAACTGCACACAGTCTTCTTCTTCAGCATCCTAATGCTGGAGTATCGAGTTCAGATAAGATGAAATGATGATCAGTTAAGCTATGGAAAAGATTCATGTACAATTATTGGTGAATTGTACTTTTTTCTCTTTTGTGTACTTCCCCATCCCACCCCTCTCCCTATATTCCCTCTCCTTTTTTGTTGGTAAGTTTGTTCCTGGTTGTTGAGTTCTTAACCCCTGGTTTTTATATTTGACTCCTAAAACTTAAATACCCTGGGTCTCATATGTCCATTTCTAAATACAACACTCGATAATGATTGGAACTCATACTGCTGTTCAGTTTGTCACGTATTGTATATATGAATATCTCTTTGATTTTTTTATGTCTTGCACTGAACGATATATGTACATTTACTGAGTGGGTTTGTATGGGTGGTGGTGTATGTTTGAAGTGGGAAAAGTACCTTCGTTGCAAGGGAGAAAAAAAAAAAAACCAGATTGCTTGTCATTGATTTTGATAGTGTAAAATGTAATGCGATAAATACATCTTCAGTGTGTACTCAAGCATTCAGATCTCAGTTTTATATGTTGCAACCAAGAGTTAGGTCATATATGCCTTACTTTGGACATGGTTCCGTCTTCTCACTATGTTCTGTTTCAATCAGGTCAGTAGTTTTTTGCGTCATGCTGTATAGATCCTTATCCCCCCCTATAATCAGGGTTCCAAGTCCTCTCTGTTTGTTAATAACTTTGCGCTCTGTGCAGTTAGAGCAACGTACACCAGCATACAATGTCTGTACCAGCTTTGTGTGGATAAGACAGTGAGCCAGGGAGAATGGGCTTTCTTTCTCGGGCACCCAAACTCGGTGTACCCACTTTCACAGCAGTTGACAGTTCTTTGCTGGTCTGGAAATTCATCAGGACAAATCCATCATTCAGCTGTGGAAGAAGCAAGATTTCTGGGAGTTATCTTTGATCAAAAACTGAACATTAAAAAAGTCACATCCAATACTAACAAAAAAATTTGTCAGAAACCAATGAACATTCTGAGAGTTGTGGTACATACGGATTTGGGTGCTGGTAACTTTTCTCCACATTTACAGGGCTCTGATTTGCTCCAAAAAAACCCGACTACAATTGTGTGGTGTATGGCTTGCCAGACCTTCCTACTTGAACACTCTAGATCCCATCCACCTTCAAGGACTTCGAAACTATCTGGGTGCGTTTGGCACTGCTCCTGTTTACAGTGTGTAAACCGAGGCGGGAGAATCATCCCCCTGTGAAATTGGCTGAAACTTTCACTGAACAACCGTTTGAATCTCTTCTCTGAACCCCCAAGCCCTGATGACTGCTTTCCACCCAAAGTTGCAGAAGAAATTTGAAGACGCCCCAGTTCCATTCCCCTTGATGGAAGTCTTTGGTGTGGGAACATTTATGCAGAGCTTTTGTGGCATAGACCCTTGTGTGGGTGTATACACAGAAACGTCATGATGGGCAATTTGGAAGTCAAGTTCCGAGGGCTGGGGACCATTGGAGATCGACCGGCTGCCAAAAAGGAGGAATATGGTCCATTTTGCTGTTGATATTCATAGTATTTCACACCTTTCTATCTGGAATTTGTCTTTTAGGGGAGGCTCTTTTCATCCTGTGACTGGAGTATTATTCCTGAAAATGGGTTGCTTTGGAAACTTCTTTCCTCAACATTTTCTTCACAGTAAACCATCTTCAGCAGAAGCTGACAAATTCTTCATGTTTTATTCCTGACATGATGCGAATGCATGTAAAATGGGTTAATTTTTAGACTCATTTGCTGGTGCATTTTATGTTCTTTCAGACCAGAACATACATATGTTAGTTTACCAGAGCTTTTTTTTTTTTTTTTTTTTTTTTTCCTTTAAGCTCGGCATGATTTGCAATACTAAAATCGTCCCCATCATGCTTGATCTTGTGGAAAAGTTTGTATAAGCTGTCATGGCATGATCATCTGATAAAGTATGCCAATTTAAAATAGGTATGGTTTAATCTTCACTGATGATTATTATATTGGGTATTTACTGGGTATTTGTGCAGCAGCTGCCCAGACAAACGAGGCGATGTCTTCAGCTCACCGGTGTGTGTTAAGCACTGAAACAAATCAGTGCAGGAAAAGGGAGAGATGCAGCTTAGTGTGCATGCCTGTGCCATGAACTTCTTGTTACAATGTCGCTATCAGTTCACAACTAGGTCAGCGCCAACACAAACCTGGCTGCAGACAGGCATGTTTGGTTATGCGCTACAATGCCAAAGTGTGCTTGGTGTCCAGGTCTAGCACTTGAAGCCTCTTAACAGCATACAACTCACGTGCATCATCAGTACAATACGAAACCAAGGCATCTTCCCTTTGTTTCCTTTATTTTCTTTAATTCTTCCACACATTGTTCACAATTTTTCTTTTAATGTACGCTGTATTCATTTTTAACAAAATACTAGATTGTAATTGTACAGCAATGAACAACCACCTGCATACAGAAGGAAACGGATCAGTTACTTTTCTTTTTTGCTCCTTAAAATCAGCTGTAGCTTATCTTGCCCTTCATCCCAACTATGAATTCAATTTTTTTTAAATGTAGATTTCCCATGAATTGATTTGTTACAGTGCTAATTTCCAGTTACACTCCATGCATGTTTAATGTCCATAATAACTGGCATCTTGAATTCAGCACTACATGAATTCCTGCTTGATTTCAATGTACTAGCCTGCATCATGATTAGCTGGGGAATGAGCAAGGACATTGCCTGTTACTGCAAGCCAGTGTGGAGCTCTGGATTGATGCACAACACAAATGGCCTGAGAAACAAGTGTAGACACTCATATGTACAACTCCAGGCTGAATAAGCATCATCATTCTGACTGGAACGACCTCCAGCTGAACTATACAGCACTAACAGGAGGCTGAGAATGTGTGCACTGCAAGAATTGAGTTTTCAGAAACATACATGGGACCCACTGCTGCCAACATCTTGTGATGCTGGTAAATGAATATTTTCCACAAGTGACAATCAATCAAACCAAACGAGATGACATTTCTATTAGAATTGCATAGTAAAATCTGTAGCAAGCACTTCCATCCATTTCTTGTTTGTGTTGTTCAAAGCCATCCCAGAATATTTACACCACCTCTGCCACGTGTACCCCAAGTTATGTACAACATAAATAGGTCAGTTGACATCTCTGAAGCTGAACTGGGCGACAGCTACTAGGCCTTTGATCACAGCTTGGTTTCGACATCTTGACCTTGCTCACCTTTATCCTTCACCACCCCTACGCCAATTACTGATTCCTGTTGCAATGTCTAAGAGTGGACACATTCCGACTTTGACAAACAGGTTTTGGGTCTTTTCCCCAACTTCAGGCTACTGTTACATCATTGCACTAACAGACAGGGGGGGGGGGGGGGGGGGGGGGGGGGGGGTCAAGGGAAGTCCATGTATCTTTTGTTGCTGAAAACCCTGTTTCTAATCCTAACGCCATCTCTTTTCGTAAATGATGATGATCCATGCATTGTTGGTTGCATCGCGTGTCCATCCCTTGCATGCCACACTGAAGGAACATTTCCTAACCACACTGCTGACTGCTTTTCTTTCTCATTCCTTTTCATGAAACGGAGTATTTACGGGATTTCAAGGAACTTGCCATCCATTCAGATATCATGTTCAATAATGCACTCTCCCTACTAATTCTCACACTTCACCATTTCTCCCTTCTCAGTCCTCTGGTCACACTGCAAACCTTTCTTCGCGATGATGTGTACATGTAAACACCTTGCCATCATAACTGGTGACACAGGGAGGCACCTACAGGACGAGGTAGAGGTTGGTTTGTCACTGATGTGTGGGCTGTGCCAGGTGATCCCTCAGGTGGGTCGACCATGCATCATTAACCTGGACAGGGATCCGCTGCTCGCCATCTGGCTGGACTCTTCTTCCAACCTGAAAAAGGCAACCACCATGTACTGGTCACAGCAAACACCGTGTACTGGTCACAGCAAACACCATGTACTGGTCACAGCAAACACCATGTACTGGTCACAGCAAACACCGTGTACTGGTCACAGCCACTACCATAAATTGATCACACTAAGTACCATAAATTTACGTCGGTAAGTACAATAAATTCACTGCCCTGTCGCAGTGAGCACCACTGACCTGTCACAGTGAGCGAGCACCACTGACCTGTCGCAGCGGGCGAGCACCACTGACCTGTCGCAGCGGGCGAGCACCACTGACCTGTGACAGTGAGCACCACTGACTTGTCGCAGTGAGCACCACTGACCCGTCGCAGTGAGTGAGCACCACTGACCTGTCGCAGCAGGCGAGCACCACCACTGACCTGTCGCAGCGGGCGAGCACCACTGACCTGTCGCAGCAGGCGAGCACCACTGACCTGTCGCAGCAGGCGAGCACCACTGACCTGTGGCAGTCAGCACCACTGACTTGTCGCAGTCAGCACCACTGACTTGCACCACTATCCACGCATCCCACAGGTGAAAAGACAGTATCAAGTCATCCAAAGGCAACTGATCAGAGGAGACACTGTGCTGCCGCCAAGGGATCCTTGGTTTCAGTGGGGCCTGCACTGATCCATCTGGGATGGACCTCACTACTGATTCCTCACATTGACAACTGCCTCATGACAGAGCCAGGGTCCCCTTGCAGACTGATCATAGCTAGTGAGGGCTGTTTTTGGACCACATTTGATGATGAGGGCAAAGTCTCTTGTGACAGGACGTTTTAACTCAATAGTTCCAGGCATAATACACCACCAGCCAAACAGTAACCCTTCCTGGTAAATCCCCTGAGGACAAGTGTGTGCCATCTATGACAGACTGACAATCCCCTTGTCTTAACTTGCTGACTCAGCTTTAGTTCAGAATAAGACCACATGTACTGACAAATGTTCAGTGGGGGAACATTTCTAACAGTACAAATGTTCAGTGGGGGAACATTTCTATCAGTACAAATGTTCAGTGGGGGAACATTTCTATCAGTACAAATGTTCAGTGGAGGAACATTTCTATCAGTACAAATGTTCAGTGGAGGAACATTTCTATCAGTACAATGTTCAGTGGGGGAAACATTTCTATCAGTACAATGTTCAGTGGGGGAACATTTCTGACAGTACAAATGTTCAGTGGAGGAACATTTCTAACCACAATACCTCAGTATTCATCGTTTCCCAACAAACTGCTGCGGGTCTGCCTGCTGAGGAACGTCAACAACACACGAGCCATCAGAATTCTCAAGCTTCCCTACACTTCCCTCAAAATCTAATGCCTACACACACACCACCTGCGGTGGGTTTGGTCTGAGTGCCAGCTCCAAGACAAAAGTCCAGACACATACCTACAGAGCACACTGCTGCATCAGGAACTTGTCTCTGGCTATATTTTTTGGAGTTACTCACTGTGACTGAACATAAACTTACAAAGTGACCTTCTGGACTTGTAATGCTCAAAGAGAAATCCATCGTGAGATAAAGTTCGCTGACCTGAGAATAATAATTTTGGTGTATACACCGCACTGAACCATAGGGATACAGAAGCACCCCTATTCATTATTTTCTGCAGCAGACCATTTCAACTTTTGTCTGTTGATGCAGAAAAGTAAGTCAAACATCATGTAGTTTTACTCGATCAAAATTCCATGGACTTGTCAAAAATCCAACATTTGATAACAAAAATGTATAAAAACATACCACAGACACTATGCACACCTTGGTAATTTAACTAAGTAAAGTCTGAATTCAAACTACAAAACCACAGTTTTTCAATCCATTATTCCGACATTGCATCTCTGTTGCTACTTTCTGTACATTTTTCTGCTGCTTTATTTTGATGAAGAAGAAAGTAATCCAGTCACTGGATAATAACCAATTTCAAGGACTTTTGAAGTAGATGTCTGTGCTCATGATGAAGACACATCGAATCCTTCCTTTTTTTCCAGTGAACCTAAATAAGCTTTACATACATAACAAGTTACAAGGAAAAAGAAAAACAAACATAGCGTCATCGAAAACTGACACTCCACCCTCCATCCTGAAGGAGTCAAAAATAAAAGCCAATACTCGCACGATGAAATAAATACGCTCTAATGCAAACGATCCCTTGCACGCACACACACACACACACACACACACACCCCCCTATCCACAGACACGTTTTTACTACCACTCCCATTTACATCATAGGTGCAATGCGGTTATGAAATGACAGGTTAAAGGAGTTAGCACAGTATAAACAATCTTCAGAGGAATGACAGGTTAGAAGAGTTAGCACAGTATAAACAATCTTCAGAGGAGTGACAGGTTAGAAGAGTTAGCATGGTATAAACAATCTTCAGAGGAGATTTAACCCATTCAGGACACTGCAACATCATAGGTGCAAGGTGGTTATGAATTGACAAGTTAAAACAGTTAGCACAGTACAAACAAATGGTCTCCATAGATTTAACCCATTCAGGACACTGGCAACATCATAGGTGCAAGGTGGTTATGAATTGACAGGTTAAAACGGTTAGCACAATATAAACAAATGGTCTTCAGTGGAGATTTAACTCATTCAGGATACTGCTGTTTCACACCAGCAGCTCTCCTGGTGCCTGCCTAGAAAAATATAAAACAGGGGCACTACTACCACTTTCTTTGTCAACAGACTGCCTCAAACTTGGCATGATGATAACGGACAGATTACGCTTTAGTGTAATTAAATCTCTACACAACAGCCATAATACGCAGACACAATTCTAAGATAGAATTACAACGCACACTGTGTGATGGTCTACTACATATACACACAAGAGAACCGAAGCTACAAAACGAAAGACATCTTTCATCACATGAGCAGGCAAACTTGTGACGCAGCCCTCTCCTTTGGTATAAGGTCTACAGACCTTTAGAAATTTTCAATATTAAAATTTGAACAGATTGATGAACACTAATCAAACGAAGGCTGGAAGACTGTGAATGAAATGCAACTTGTGATATTCGATATGGATTGAAAGAAACATGGACAGGTTTTGGACTTGGAGCTTGCGATCAGGGTTCCTACAGACTCCCAAGAACAAAATTCAAGAGTTTTTCAAGGTGATCCTTTTTTAATTCAAGGCTACGACACATGTGTAAATGGATACACCCCTTAGCTGTTTCCCGACCTTTGTCGACTTGATCAGCTGTTACTTCACATAGCAGAAAGCAGGAGTACTATTTGTACTAACTGGAAAGTCATTTTACACAAAAGAACTAAAAGTCTGGAAAGTCACCGCTTACACTCACACCAAATTGCTCACTAACAAGATCTGGAAAGTCACTGCACACTACATGTCCCAGCAAAATGCTTAATCATGAAGTCTGCGAACTCACTTTACACTACAGAAAGAAATCACAAAAATAGTCTTCAAACTGCTGTTGGAAAAAAAAAAAAAAGCAAGCAAGAAAGAAGGAAATAAAAATGTCACAGGATATCTTTCAGATGGTCCTGAAATTTTCTTTTTTTGAAAAAGCTAAGAATTCTGTTCACAAGAGTGGAAGCTTTGATGCAAGCTGAAAGTCTGCAGTGTCCAAAGAATTTCAGATTTCAGCACATGTCTTTGAGCAAAACGAATCCATTGTGGATGAAGAGCTAGTACTAGACTCACGCACGGACACATCAGGATCAGGATTTAATGGCAACACAACATTCGCATTCGATGCTGATGCTGCTGTACCGTTTGTAAGAAAGTGCTCAACGCCAACAGAGCCGTGTGCTTTTTCCTTTGCTATGGCTAACCAGGGTACTCTCACCCATTGCTTGCACATCGAAACTTTTTTTTTTTTGCAGACTGTGCAGCAGCAGGCGTATTTGTTTGCTTGGTCTTCTCTTACCCAGACAGAATAGTCAGGTTTATCCAACCACTGACCGTTGAAAGCACATTTCCCCTCCAGCATTTTCAAGCTTTTTGTTCACATCCAACTATCACACAGAACTGAACAAGCTGGAGGCACAAGACCACTGGGCATGTGTAGAATTTAAAAATTGTGAAAGTTACAAATTATCTCCCTTGGTTAAATAGACGACAATGTGGAATCACGACAACGTAAAAATTGTGTTTTGAATAATTTTTCATCAACCTGAACACACAAAAAAAAATCAAACTGCCTTTTTTTTTTTTTTTTTTTTTTTTTGCCAAATTAAAAATTTTTGGAGCTGAAGGCTTGATTTTCATGGTGGTTTGGTCAACAGAACCACATCTTATCAATTTTTATGGGTTTTCAAGGCTTTGAAATTGGCTCTCAGAATTCAGTTGTTTCACAGAGCCTATGAACCCTGTTGCTGTTACAAGTATACTAGAAGTTAACACTCTCCTGTCACAAGTTATTTTGGAATTGTCTGCATGGAGTGACAAAGAAAAACTGTAATAATCTTTCATGGTATAAATGCAGTTTAGATATTTGTACCAAAGTGCCTGAGGAGTTATAACAAAGGGTTGGTAAACTTTTGCCAACATCCAGTGTCAAAACCAGTGACAGGCAGGCTCCTTTCTCTCAACAAGCATTTCGTTGAAGCACATTTTAACTGCAGTTTCCATGTATTGTAGCTTAGGTAGCTATGCATGTTTATTTGCGCAAAATAAAATCAACTCTCTCCTCATTACATTTGGAGGCTTCCTTAACCTGAAGAACAGCAGTATATCAACATCCCTTCAAGTGGAAGCACATTACCAGGCAAAGCACAAAGACCACAATGCCAGCTCAGGGAAGGATTCTCACACTCACACACACAAAACCACATGGACATCCCAGTTTCACATGCCTTGGATAAACAGTAACCGAAAGAGAAAGATTTTGTTATCTTGTTCAGCAAGGCTCACCTTCTCATGATGTTCATATTCTCCATGAAAAGGCTGAGGAGATTTTCACTTTCCTCTCTCAGTGACTGCAGGCTGCAACACAATGGCACACTGTGTCAAACAACCGGCCACGAGTGAAGACTAAAACACTGGTTCTTTCACATCTTCTACCTGCCTACACACGGACACATCACCCATTTAGTTCACATTTCTGAAGACTCTATCATGCAACACTGTCAAGAGAAACGGTATGTGTACCATGGATGAGTTAGTATTGTGAAAATAAAGTCTGAAGAGTGTTCACTGAGAAAAAGACAGACAATGCTGGGAAAGCCTTGGGGGCAAGACAAACTTACAACTTTGCTATGTCAGTGAACAGTAACTCAAAGAGACCATGATACATGCAGATGTAAGAGATGGTGTGTACATGAGTGCCGCTGTGATGCAAGTCCCATGAAGCGTGAGCAGAGTTCATTTCCCTTTAACCGTGCGATACTAAATCCTATCATTCTGCATGCATGTCATACAGCTACCCTTGGCCTGCACTGCTGCTTACTAAATCCTATCATGTCATACAGCTTCCCTTGGCCTGCACTGCTGCTTACTAAATCCTATCATGCCATACAGCTTCCCTTGGCCTGCACTGCTGCTTACTAAATCCTATCATTTTGCATGCATGTCATACAGCTTCCCTTGGCCTGTACTGCAAGCAGCTGGTCTTCTGAAATTTTGAATGTGATACTACAACATATCTGACTTGCTTATTTGTAGCAGTGTTAAAAACAAAAAAACAAACAAAAGAAAAAAAAGGCAGTGCCTTCATCCATTAGCCATAAGCGAACAGCTCTGCGGACAAAACAAAATATGTGGAGTAAAAGAACACCAAAATGTAGAGAAATACACCACCAAAATGTAGAGAAATACAACAACAAAATGTAGAGAGATACACCACCAAAATGTAGAGAGATACAACACCAAAATGTAGAGAGATACACCCCCAAAATGTAGAGAGATACAACACCAAAATGTAGAGAAACACAACACCAAAATGTCGAGAAACAGAACGCCAAACTAGAACAGTGCTTCTGTACACGAGCACATTCACCTGGTCTTCAGACAGGGTTCATACAGCTTTTCTGACACAAAAAATTCAAGGAGTTTTTAAGGACTTTTCAAGCACTTAAAAAAAAATAAAGACCTTACTTCATGGATTGCATTAAGAAAAATAATCCTGAAATACCAACACAAATCGAATTCTTCATTGTCTAGGACCTTTCTGCATATGCTGCAAAAGGCCTGTTTTTTGTTTCCATCTGGGTCTGCCTGCAAACATTCTTTGTACTTTTTTTTTTTCACATCAAAACCATGTTAAATGAACACTTCCCCTCATGTTGGCTTCTCAATTTCAAGACAGCGGATCATTCTATCATATGCACAGGCTCCATGAACGCTGGCAACTCCAGCGTTTTTGCCTGTAGCAGATTACATATCAGAAAGATCGTCGGTCAACTCCAACTCGCACTTCTTTTACTTTCATACTTTAAAAAAAAAAAAAAAAAAATTCAATTTCAGATTAAAAAAAAAAGCCTCAGGATTTTTTACACGGATTTCATTCAAAATCATTAGCAGTGACAAAATTCAAGCCCTTTTTTTGTGCAAAAGCCTGCTTTTTAAGGACTTTCAAGGCCTCGAAAAGGGGCCCCAAAAGTAAGGACTTTCAAGGACTGATGAACCCGGTCAGAGGAAGCAAGGGTAGTATCCGTTATTTCCTACCTGGGGCAGAATAAGCTAAAAACAATCTGCCCCCTTATCAAAGACTTAATCTATGACATAACTGATGACATGCAACATGTTTACAAAAAAAAAAGCAGCAGTCTCAAGCATTTGTTTTTTCTCTTTCTGATGGACAAGGAATTTCTATCAAAACACCAAACTGATGTGTCCTCTGGCACTCACTCTTTCCTGATAGATCCAGAAGACTCCATGGTCTCCAGTTCAAACGGTCTGGTCTGCTCAGCCATGTGTACACTAGATCCTGCCATGGCTGTAGCTGCGGGGGTGGTGGTGGTGGTGGTGGTGGTGGAGACCGATGTGCCCAGCCCCTCATCCACGCTGGACTGCTGCCTCTGCTGTCGCTGTTCATGCTGCTCCTGCAGGTGTTTGACCTCTTGCTGGCACCTTGTGGCAATCTGAACACCATGCACATCACACACACCTGTACAGCACATCTGAACACCATACACATCACACACACCTGTACAGCACATCTGAACACCATACACATCACACACACCTGTACAGCACAGCTCTGGAGGTTTTCTACTTTTACAGACACACACACACATGAAGGAAGTTGTTTTCACTTGTACTTTCTCTTACAAAAAAAACCTATCAGGGAAAAAAAATCAATGATTTGCACACAGGTCATAT
Organism: Conus betulinus; assembly: GCA_016801955.1. Classification (NCBI taxonomy): domain Eukaryota; kingdom Metazoa; phylum Mollusca; class Gastropoda; order Neogastropoda; family Conidae; genus Conus; species Conus betulinus. The sequence goes on along the minus strand of JADBJO010003881.1, from coordinate 117,181 downwards.
TTCTTCTCTTTTCAGTCCTCTCGTGTGCAGTTTTTCCCCACCTGCTGCAGCAAAAAAATGCTCCACTTGTAATCTTCCCAGGTCTGCTATAATGTACCATTATCCAGGCCATGGAACCTGTCTCTGATCAATTGTGTCCATTTGCGTGATACAACTTGCATTTGGTTTTTCAAAAATAGTTACACGTCAAGTATTGAGGCTAAAAAAAACCCACCAAAACTACAAACTAATCAACGCCTTCTCCTTGCACTGAACACAGAAGCAATCTGAAGTGATCGAAGCTAAGTGCATTTTCGTTATTTTTTTTTTTCGTTTTTGTTTCACCTGAGGAAGACCTAAGAGGTCGAAACGTGTTGTTTTTTGTCTTGTGACTCGTTTGTCCACGTTTCTCTGGGCGGTTCGCTGACATTTATTTAAGATTTGTTTAGATTTCCGCCTGCAGTCGTTTCACTTTGCAACTACAAACTAATCTGTCAAATGTACTGCACTCCACCATTTTCCACGACCACTTTTCTGTAGACACACAGGTGAGCCAAAAGGATGGAAAATGAAAGCCTTCTCTACCAGACTGTCTCTTTGCTACATCTTTTCCTGTGAATTAAACGTCTTCACTACTAAATCAACCTGTTTACCAACCTGCCCCATTCTGTCAGTGGAGGGGCCAGTCAGTGGGATTTCCCTCACCTAATGCTTATTTGAACAAAGCTGAGCATTAAGCATTTCTTTTAAGGCATCTTTTGCCCTGCCTCCAATACAAAACAACACTGTATTAAGTGTGACCAACAACGAGAGACACCGACTGAAAGAGCAAATTTAACTCGACAGAAGAATTTAATGGCTCTAAATTGGAAGACCATGATGTGCTATTAGGTGTGTGACCATAGTTATTAATCATAAAACACCTGCAAAGCACAAATGCTGTAAGCACTTTGGTGAAATTCAGATGAGCATCAGGAGACGGAGAAGGGACAGGGGGACAATGAAGAACAATTTCATTACAGAGTACCAGACTTTGTCTAGTGCTGTAGAAAACCAGTGTGGTAGTTAAGGGAACTTTCGCGTAAGAAGAAAAGGTTCAAATCCCTTGGGATGGACCCTCCAATCAAATCATGTTGGATGCACTTTAAAAAAAAAAAAAAGAATTGTTGACTGTGTCAACAGCATTTTTCCACCGACTGATCCCACTGACTTTTTTTTTTCCTGTACTGCTAACTGTTGTCAGTCTCAGGACTTGGACAATTTTGTCACCATTCATTCCCACTGACCTTTCATGACATGCCTGTCAGTGCCTTCATGAGGGATTTATATGACCAACGCAAGTTTCAAAACCCAAGTGCATTTTGTACAGTGATGTCCATTCGAAACAAAACCTTACCAAAATTACTTGTCTTGAATGATCTGGGTAAAAGGCTGTGAAATCTGACTCTCTGATGCCTCAGGTGTGGTAAAGAACCAATGTGTGGTGCTGGACATTCATGATTTAACCCCTTGACTGCCACTATTTTGTATCAGTTTTGTACTTCTGTGTGCCGAAGCAAAATTTGACTTTTTGCAGTAGGTTCACTAATTTGATCAGTGTTCATTTATTGTACAGATATCTCTCTAGATTTTTGGCATGTTTTTTTCTTATACCCAGGGCTATAATATCTGCAAATAATATTTGATTTTGTTCATTATGAGTATAATAAATAATCTTATAATTCAACTTTTTAAAAAAAAAATCATATTTTGCAAGCATACAAAACCCCACAGCAGCAAAGCAAAAAACATACAAACCCCCAGTAAAAAGTGGTTTTACTGTTTACTGAACACCTGTGTAAATATTTGGTAGTGAATTTACAACCCACAATTGTTGATTTATATGATCAATGTATGCATTTCTGGGGTACAGTACAATCCAGGTATCAAGGGACACAATTTTGTTTTCTAGGTAGGCTCACTGATATGCCCACTGCTCTTTCAATTCTTGACATATATCTTAGATACTTGGGAAATTTTCTTGTTATATCCTTGGCTACAGCCAGACATCACAATAGTTTGATTTTTGTTTGTAATGAGTAGACCAAAAATATACATAATGATGAATGTTTTGTTTGAAAAACAGACTCTTTCAGAACATAAACAAAACTATAGCACTAAAATCACAATGAAATACCACAAAAACTGGTGTTAGTATCCTTTGAACTTCAGGACCAACATCTATATTCACAATAAAGCTTGACAATACATAAATTGTTTAGCAACCCATATCATAGGGGGCACTCCAGCCCAGGTAACGTGGGAAAGAAGATGGGAACTGCACATTATCCACAGCATCAGTCTGCACATCTTGCAAGCCTCTTGGGAATTTGTCTTGTTTAGCAGAGATGAACTAACAATAACAACACTAAGTGTAACTTCCAATTATTGTCAGTTTTCTTTCACACATGTGGTTTGGTTCACTCATGAACTAAGAGCGATTGAAAAAAAGTCTTCACCACAGAAGGTAATAAGTAAAACATTGCAAAACCAACCACACCAAAAAAAAAAAAGAAGAAAAAGAAAAAAAAAAGGAAAAAAAGAAAGAGGACTGAGCTACAAAAGGCCACACCACAGATGATGAAAGCACACTAACAACTGAAAAATAAACCGGTGTCGCAGAGAATACACCACACCACAGAACCTATGGACAGAAGGATCTACTGTCAATAAATGCCACTTATAGTTGACTGACATACATTTGGGTACACACACACAACACACACACACACTCATACACACACACACACACTGTGCATAAGCACCATATTCAAAAGCAACACACACACACACACACACACACACACACACATGTACACACACACACACACACAGAGCACCACATGCAAAAGCACCACCCACACACCCACACACACACAAACACTACACAAACACCACACACACACAATGTATACCCACACCATGCACAAGCACTGCTCTCTCTCTCTCTCTCTCTCTCTCTCTCACACACACACACACACACACACACACACACACACACACATACTGTGCACAAGCACCATATTCAAAGCTACACACACACACACACACACACACACACACACACTCCATTGAAATTATCAATGTTCACCTTGGTCAGCACTGGCCTCTGTCCATTCTGAAACAAGTTTAGACTGACGAGTGCCACACCCTCTTCCTCTGCCACACCCCCCTCACACTGGACCCTCGCCGTTGTCCTGAACCCCCTCCCTTCCTCGACTCTCTCTCCCGACCTCTCACGAAAGGAGGGAGGAGGAAGGCAGTCGACGTAGACGGAATCGGCTCGTTTCTCTCCGATTCGGGCCCACTTGCGCCGGTATCGCTCGGTTTGAAGTCGAGGATCAGCTTCGTCATCAATACCAATCTCCGATAGCAAAGGGTGGTGTTGATTGTGATCGCTTTATTCCTCCTCCGAATCGCTTCGTTCCACTTCTCTGAAGTCTTCGTCATCGTTTTCACGGTCTCGGATAACTTCTTGAAGCACTTCAAGAGCCATTAGATCGTTTGAAAACGGCACGCGCCTGATCGAACTGCCTGCTCGACTCGCCATCTTGAACCGAAAATGACTCAGGCCGAACTTTGCCGAAGTTATCGTCCGAGCGGACGCGAGCCGGTCAGTCAGCGACCCGCGAAAGGGAAGAAACCGTCCTTTAGGGTCCCTACTACCGTTTAAACCATTTTTTCTCCTTGCCTCCCTTTTTTAAATCGCCGAATTTTGATGATGAAATTACCTCGAACGACCTGTATGTGCCACATTCTCACACACCAACCCACCTTGTCCAGACGACAGCTCAACAGATGCTGACAGTTGATGACACTTTCATTGTTCTTCTCCACCTTGATGATGCGGGCTAGAGCTTTGACCAGCAGTCTGCAACCACCACCATCCACATCACTGTATGCTTCAATAATGAAACTGTAGCGTTCAGTTTAGTTCACACTGTTTGAGCCGCAGGAAAGAAAAATGGTGCTTAAAAATCATCAGTATTTTTCAGAAAATGCTGTAAAGTTACAACATAAAATTGAAAGCGCCGCAGGCTTCACATTGAAATATAAGCATATAAACAAACAAACAAAAAATGCAAGAAAACAACCTATGGTATCCTGACCCAAAAAATCCAAAATGAATGATTCTTCAGGGTTTTAGGGTGTTGACTCTCTCATGCGTGAGATAACACAGGAACTTCTAACTTGGCAAGACAGAATTCCAGTGTTTTGTTACCAGCCACAGGTCTGCACCACACCACTTTTTTTTTTTTTTTTTGAATACTGATCGATGACAATGAGGGTGATTAAGATGATGCTATGGATTTCCATTCTGGTCTGAGACTACATGACAGGGCTGTAACTCTACGCTTTCCTTTCATAATATATCCCGGCGTCAACCAGGCCCAGAGATACAGGCACCTGCAGTACTGGTCAAGAGGTTTGAGCAACACTCTCAGAAACGCATCCATTAAGTGGATGAAACTCGACTGTGTGGTCCCAGTCTTCCCAACTGAGTCCGCAGCAACTCAACTCTGGGTAGGAGCCGGTCGGGGCAGAAAAAACCCACATGACTTCTGATGGGATTCGAACCCATGACCTCCCAGCCGAGAGTCCGCGACGCTAACCACTTCGCCACGGCCGCTGGTGGTCTGCACCACATCACTGTAGACATCACTGTGTGTCCAGCACTCACCCTGAGAAATGAAACGACTGTTTGTGCAGAGTGTCGCGGGCCGGCACACAGTGCCCCGTCAGGATGGACAGCATCCGCAAGCAGTGCTCCTGCAGCTTTTGCCTGCACATCACCACACAGTTCACCTGCTAACTACCTTGCACATCACCACACAGTTCACCTGTTAACTGCCTCCTGCTGCTTTTGCCTGCACATCACCACACAGTTCACCTGCTAACTACCTTGCACATCACCACACAGTTCACCTGTTAACTACCTTGCACATCACCACACAGTTCACCTGTTAACTACCTCCTGCAGCTTCTGCCTGCACATCACCACACAGTTCATTTGTTAACTACCTCCTGCAACTTTTGTCTGCACATCACCACATAGTTCACCTGTTAACTAGCGAGCTGCTCATCTGCTACTGTACTGCAACTACCAGTCTGGCCATTTCTATCTCCATACCGGTTATTTGTAAAAGGGTTGAGCCTTCAGACCCAGTGGGATGCTAAATTTCTTCACACTGAACGAAGCCTCAGAAGAGAGAATAAAGCTCTAAGAACATCCATGTTCCTTACACTAGAAAGCACATGTAAAAAATCGAGAATCTTCAGAGAAACTTTAAAAAAAAAAAAAAAAAAAGGGTAGACATCAAAGGTAATTATTTTCTGATCCTGCCACTGAAAATGACCACAGCTGATGTATGACTGACAGTCTTTCCCCAGCAGGCTGAGCCTTGCTGACCCTGACCTTTCAAAGCGGTGGATGTTCTCGTCATGGGCCGTCATCTGGTTCTTCACACTCTTATCACGACGGAAGCGACTCTGGATGTTGGTGATGACTGAGAGGTGGTGCTCCACCTTGTTTGTACTGAAAACAACAGTCAACAGTTTCTCCTCCACTACGGCAAACCATCATCACATTTTCTTCTCCTTGTTTGTACATCAAAGAACACTCACAACGTTTTCTTCTCCACCTTTTTCTTCCATCACCTTGTTCTTATTTATCAGGTCTTATGATTTACAACCTCCTTTGCATGATCAAAGAATGATTGACTGCATAGGTATGTAAATAAACCTGAACCTAAAGCTAACCAAACTAAACCAAAATAGAACATATAGTGTCGAGTGACTGGGATATAGAGATGCCCCAGCCTCCCCACTGTAGTGCCAACCTTTCTTCCACAGCCCTGCTTGTTTATACCCCTTCCCGAGTGCAACATAACAAAACACCAAGCTCTTTCAATCAGAGAGGGTAAAACCCAGAACTGACTTGATTTTGTGATTGCAAACTTATCTACACATTGGCCTGGTTTCTATTCCGTATGCCTACAATGACAATAATCCAATAGTGACTAGAAATTTGTTTGCTTATACGTTGTATATAAATGAAACAAAAATAAAAGCAAAAACAAAACAAAGTCTAAAAAAAAACATTATTTGACTTTGAAACCATTTTGCTTTGAATCTCATTTTCACTGTGCTACTTATGCATCACATTCCAGTTCTGTGCACCAAACCTTCTGAAACCAGCTACTACATCTTAATCTAAATATAAAAAGAAAAAAAACAAAAACAGAAGACAAGCTCCGACGTGTGAGCTGCTGCCTAAATGCAGGCAGACTGCGGGCTGACAGGGCAACACACACTGACCATGAGCAGGTCTCGCACTGTTCTGACCACTGGGTGGCCTGCGGTCTGGCCTCCTCCAGCTTCTCCTGCAGACCGCGTCGGTACCGCTGAATTTCATCCACCCTCTCCTCCGCTTTCTTGTGCACCTGCACACACACAAGCAGCAGAAACAGGTGACAGGCAGGTACACTTCCAAAATCGAGACAGTATAGTTAGCAGTACAGCTAGCTTCAAATGCTTGTTGTGAAAGATCTCTCACATATCACAAGTTCAACTGCCTCATGAAATGAGAACAACTTTCAATACGTCTTATTGTTTGGTGAAGATGTGACTTCTCACCTGTCTCAAAACAACACTATGAAGATATGGTAAGCCAATCCATTTTGCTCTGAGACTGCATAATACAGCCTGTACTCTATGCGTCCATCTCATATGTATTCCACAATCAACCAGGCCTGGGATACAGACATCTGCAGTCTTAATGATGAAATTTGACCAGCAGTCTCAGAGAGGCATCCAGTAAGTGGATGGAACTCGACTGCATGGTTCCAGTTTTCCCACCTGACACTTGTCTCTTGGTAGGTGCCAGTCAGCACCGAGTAAATCCTACATTTTACATACCTCTAATGGAAAGTAAATCCTACATTTTACATACCTCTAACGGAAAGCAAATCCTACATTTTACATACCTCTAACGGAAAGCAAATCCTACATTTCATATACCTCTATCGGAAAGCAAATCCTACATTTTACATACCTCTAACGGAAAGCAAATCCTACATTTTACATACCTCTAACGGAAAGCAAATCCTACATTTCACATACCTCTAACGGAAAGCAACGGAAAGCAAATCCTACATTTCACA
>JADBJO010003881.1:102500-105000 GCA_016801955.1 Conus betulinus | reverse complement strand
TGTGTGTGTGTGTGTGTGTGTGTGTGTGTGTGTGTGTGTGTGTGTGTGTGTGTGTGTGTGTGTGTGTGTGTGTGTGTGTGTGTGTGTGTGTGTGTGTGTGTGTGTGTGTGTTTGTGTGTGTGTGTGTGTGTGTGGTGTGTGTGTGTGTGTGTGTGTGTGTGTGTGTGTGTGTGTGTGTGTGTGTGTGTGTGTGTGTGTGTGTGTGTGTGTGTGTGTGTGTGTGTGTGTGTGTGTGTGTGTGTGTGTGTGTGTGTGTGTGTGTGTGTGTGTGTGTGTGTGTGTGTGTGTGTGTGTGTGTGTGTGTGTGTGTGTGTGTGTGTGTGTGTGTGTGTGTGTGTGTGTGTGTGTGTGTGTGTGTGTGTGTGTGTGTGTGTGTGTGTGTGTGTGTGTGTGTGTGTGTGTGTGTGTGTGTGTGTGTGTGAGTGTGTGTGTGTGTGTGTGTGTGTGTGTGTGTGTGTGTGTGTGTGTGTGTGTGTGTGTGTGTGTGTGTGTGTGTGTGTGTGTGTGTGTGTGTGTGTGTGTGTGTGTGTGTGTGTGTGTGTCTGTGTGTGTGTGTGTGTGTGTGTGTGTGTGTGTGTGTGTGTGTGTGTGTGTGTGTGTGTGTGTGTGTGTGTGTGTGTGTGTGTGTGTGTGTGTGTGTGTGTGTGTGTGTTCAAGGGTTAAAGACCTTCAAGGACTGTACAACTCCTATTGCAGGTTTTCAAGGACTGTACAACTCCTATTGCAGCTCTTCTCCCCTTCCTTTCTTACCTGGAGAGAAGACAGGTGGCTGGCAACTCTCGGCCCCAGTGAATGGGCCCCCCTTCAAAGTGCTGCTGCCCTGAGATGACACCACTCTCCTTCTGGGAGATGATGTGGAACCTGCACAGGACAGCACAGCAGCGTGAACAGTGGCCTCACCTCTGTGGCAGGGCTGGTGGGGTGTGCTGCTGTTGCGGCTGCATGGAGCATGTCAGATCATCGACTGTGAGCTATGAGGCTTGGCTTGGAGCATGTCAGATCATCGACTGTGAGCTATGAGGCTTGGCTTCAGTATCTTCTCTTCTTTTCCATATTCTATCAGGCAAGGCTTCTTTGTTAACGCACAGCTTCTACAGTTCTGCCTTAGATCACCTGGATAATTCCAGTGGTGCTCATTCTGGCTCCGTTTTACACACCCACATCAAGGCCATTTCTGTTGCAATACCAGTGCCAGCAGCCTATGAGGATCTATCACTACCAGATACAGCTGAGGTGACTCATCAGACTAGACACAGCTCTGCAAAGTGGGATCACTTCAGGGATGTCTGTTCTGATCCAACATGCTCAGGACACCACACTAAGCTCACTTACGAAAACAATAACTGCTCAGTTGTGGAGCCAGCGTCCCTTCCAGAGTCTGACCCACCGCCATGTGCCAAGTGGGCACAGAGGGCTTTGTCACACAGTGACCACTGGCTGGGATAAGGACAAAACATCATGACTACATCACCACAGCAGCTGGACATGAATCACAACATCTGAAACAAACTTTTTTTATGTATGATCAATGAGGATGAGGATGATGCTAATAGTTTTTAGGGCTTTTTGTCTGTTTTTGGTTGTAGACTCCTTGAGGTGCTTGTTCCCTAGTCTTCCTTTCACATTTCACCATCAAACAGGCCTTCAGTCCCAAGGTGGATCTGTCAACAATGATTTCAAAGCATTCTTTAAAACTGGCTCTTCATTGGGAGCGAGGTCTTATCTTGCAGAAACTTTGAATATAGAGGGAAAAAAAAGAAAAACTGTCTAAGATAAACACGAATCTTGGCAGACAGAGGAGTCTCAATCAGACAGATATTGTTTGGGAGGTTTCACTGTTAATACATGACAATGGATGACATCATGATCTACATATAGATGTGAATAAACCAGAAATGAAAAATGCGGACACCTACATGGTTTCTTTGTTACTGCGTCCTCCGTATGGCTGGAAGGGGAGTTGGCCTGTAGCCACATGGTAAAAAGTAACACCCAGACTCCAAAGGTCCACCTTGGCATCGAACTGCTGGCCCGTGGACAATCGCAGCACCGCTCGCTCATACATTCCTGGGTGCTGCCACAACACAGATGCACACACACACACGTTAGAACTGAATTGTCTTACATATATATCACTGCTTACATTACTGTGTTCAAATGTAGAAACAGAACAAAACAAACGCACACAAAAAACAAAAGCCTTCATTTTAACAACCTACATCAGGAGCAGGTTAAAGACACTTGCACCAGAACTTAACCCTTACACCACCAAAGGCGTCGTTTGGCGACAATGTGTGTCACTGCCAAAGGCGTCGTTTGGCGACAATGTGTGTCACTGCCAAAGGCGTCGTTTGGTGACCAGCTAGGGTTACCTAACTCCTGATATTCTCACTCTCTAATCTCATGAGACAGAAAGCCAGAAAGAAAGGAATGTCATAGTTGGGCGATTCCCTGACCTGTGCTCACAGCCCATTTTGCTTCATCAGAGCGCTGTGTTCAG
>JADBJO010003881.1:80000-97500 GCA_016801955.1 Conus betulinus | reverse complement strand
AGCAGTTCCACTTATCCAGTTGTAATTAGTGTTGAAAAATTCCGTTGTCTGAAAAATGTGCCACTTATCCGAAAGTGCCACTCATCCGGATGCCACTTAAGCGGCGCTGACTGTACTTCGTCCCATGTGTATGCAAACCTAAATATAACTGTGAAGTTTTTTTTTTTTTTCAATCTTTCTTTATTTCCCCCTGGAGCACGGTACAAAACAGAAATGACCAAATGTGACCAGTTCTACACAACAATTCAGTGAGAGAAAGGACAGCCTTGTATTCATATGCTGTGAGAGAAATGACCACATTGTTTTCACATGCTGTGAGATAAATGACAACCAGATGACACAGTGGTGATCAAGATGACAAGACTAAGTGACCTTGCATTCACATGCTGTGAGATAAATGACGACCAGTTGACACAGTGGTGACCAAGATGACAAGACTAAGTCCCCCTGCATTCACATGCTGTGAGAGAGATGACGACCAAATGACACAGTGGTGATCAAGGTGACAAGACTAAGTGACCCTGTATTCACATGCTGTGAGAGAGACGACGACCAGTTGACACAGTGGTGATCAAGCTGACAAGACTAAAGTGACCCTGTATTCACATGCTGTGAGATAAATGACAACCAGATGACACAGTGGTGATCAAGGTGACAAGACTAAGCGACCTTGCATTCACATGCTGTGAGAGATGACCACATTGTATTCACATGCTGTGAGAGAAATGGCAACCAGATGACACAGTGGTGATCAAGGTGACATGACTAAGTCACCCTGTATTCACATGCTGTGAGAGAGACGACCACATTGTATTCACATGCTGTGAGAGAGACGACGACCAGATGACACAGTGGTGATCAAGGTGACAAGACTAAGTGACCTTGTATTCACATGCTGTGAGAGAGACGACGACCAGATGACACACAGTGGTGATCAAGGTGACAAGTCACCCTGTATTCACATGCTCTCACCTCCCTGAAAACCAAACTGATAGGTACCCCGACACAATGAAGCGCAACAACTGAAACGCCCAGTGTATCACACAGAGCAACAACTGGCAGCTCTATTATACCTTTTCCCGTCCCAGCCCTGTCAACAGTGCTACAAATGATTTACAGTCAATGGCAAATCATTAAGAAAATCAATTAAAAAAAAAATATATATATATATATGTAAAGCTCGGTAATAGTGTGCAATCAATCATATGAGGGGAGATGTCCATTTCCCAGACTGACCAGAATGACCTTACAGCTACCCACCTCTTGTTCAATGGCATGGAGGGTAATAATGTTGTCATGTTTGAGTCGGCGCAGAAGTTCAAGTTCTCGCAAGTCCTCTCCTCCCTGTCCGATACGCAGGTGCTCATGGAACACTTTGACAGCAACCACATGGCCCCCTGCCTGCACAAAACATGTAAAACAATACTTCAAATGTTTATCTTTGAGAGAACAATAGCCTGCAGAACAACATTAATATCCCAAAATGCTGATTATTAAATACATACATGAAACATTCTCCTTTGAGAGAAACAAAAAAAGCTTCCGAAACAGTATCAATATCCCAAAATGCTGGTAACAGTGGTGACACAGAGATCTATTCAACACAATAACACACTGTGACAGGTACATTCCAAATCATACATGTCCCATTTAGGTGCTGTCATTTTAAATAAAATAATCAAACCTTTGATTTACAATCTTTGAAAATCCCAAGTGTCAAAGTCCTTATCTGCACCTACGTCCTAATTGGGAGGTAAATTTAATGTCAAGGTAAAGACAGAAAGTATTCCAAAAGACAGAAAAAAAGGTCTTAAAATGAATAAAATGAAGGCAGTCATTACTGGACAGTTCTTTCTTGACTGGTTTTCCAGTATACATATATATAATCAGGGGACACAATGCTCTTTCCATTTTGCATCAAGGGACATAATGCCTGCTGAAAAATGTGTTCCTGACCACCAAAAAAAAAAAAAAAAAAATTGTGTTCCTTTACATGAAATATGGATAAAAGGGAAGAATTCTCCAAAAGCATGGATATATTTTACATCTACTCCTGTCATTTTCTTTCCACATGTACAATCAGCCTAAGGGAAGAAGGCAAAAACGCTTGTGCTGCTACATGATGCCCAACATGATTCCCACTGCTAAGATAGCCTTCTCAAAATGCGTCCTTAGAACACAGGCTATTTCTGAAAACATGTACACTGTTGCAAAAACGCAATAATTGCCCAGAATTCTGCAAAAGCTGTTATACCTGACCATGCATTAACTAGATGCCAGGTCAGAGAGGCCAACACACACACACACACACACTGAGGAACCTCCACTGACGACTTCTCAGTACAACTTTCTCCTCACAGTAACCCAACTTTCTGAGACAGAACCTGTCCAACCACCTCTCCTTATCTGACCAGCAACTGACCTGTCTATCATCCACAGGGACTGCTGATTATTTAATGAATAGAATAATCTACAGTGACTGCTGATTATTAATGAATAAAAAATCATCTACAGTGATTGCTGATTATTTAAAGAATAAAGAATACAGAAAGCATCAGTCTCCTAGCAACCCAATGTGAAGTTCAGTGTGACATGGTGAAACCAACAAGCCCCCCCCCCCCCCCCCCCCCCCAAAAAAAATTCTACTTTTGTGGTCATTTTGACAAATGCATAGTTCGACAGCACGCAACAAATTTAAACTATTAGAAAGTAAACTATTAACAGTTGGTAGTAGTTCTACATCACAAAGATTAAAAAGTTGTAAAATCAATTTTTTTTAAAAGAAATAAAGACACTTAATAAAGCAGACAAGCTTTACATCCAAAACATACTTTCTGAAAAGAGTACAGACAGACAGAACCATCGTCTCCATTCACATAATTCCGTATCCTCTTACCTTTTCTCGACCGAGATAGACAACAGCAGTGGCGCCTCGGCCTAGACTGTCAGCTGTGTTCCACGTGTAATTCTGGGACGACTGCAGTATTCCTTTTAGCACCGGAAACCCAGACATAAGATTTCAGAACAGGGTAGACGACAACACCTGGAAACACGTCCAGGTAGAGCCAATTCCACTGCTGCACAGCGGCTGAGGGAGACAAGAACCACTGGAGAAAAAGTCTACAGAAGCAGGTCAAGACCGTGCAAGACACAAAAATGCTATTCCGTTCCCTCACTGACCGCAGATGAAAAGTAAAGCACAAAAAACTGAGACCTAGTGCAACACTGTTGAGTGATGTTGCCAACATGGATTGGTCCTTGCAGGAGCACTCCCCCCACTTACCCCCCCCCAAAATGACAGAGACTTCCCAAAACACAGTGATGAAAAAATAACAAACCCACCAGAAAGCCAATTTCCAACACAGAAGATGTTCAAAACAAAGAATATACAAGTATTCAAAACAAAGAATATACTAGTAATAATAAAAAGTCATCAAGGTACAACAAGGACCACCTTCAACCAAACTTGCTGTTCAAATAATTTCCTTTTTCGTTTCACTGGTTTTCTCACAATTCACACTACAACCTTCATCACTGCACGAGCAACCATGTTTAGAAACACACACACACACACACACACACACACAGGGAGCAATATCTAAAGGTTTGAATATTCTGACCACTGGATATGAGAAGTAGATATGATACCTTTGTTTGTTTACATCATATGCTTTCTCCTTTTAAGCTTCATAATCACTGTCCAGGGCTACGCTCACATACAAAATGACACTGAGCTTTTATATCAGTACAACTCCCATACAAAATCAGTCAACTCACATGCAATCAGATATAAACAAGAGGACGACAATACAGTTTTGTGATATAAATTATAAAGAAAACAAACTGTGATATATATCTCTATTTCAGATAAAGATCTAATGCTCAAAAACAAATACCTGAGCACAGATATATAAGGTTAGATACACCAAATACTAAAATATGTTATATGTAACGCAATCTAAGTGTCAATATTTGCAAACTATCAGAGCATGGACATATAACAATGAAGTGTGTTTTTCCTCTCCTACAGCTTTGAAATACAACTTGCAAAGTTTATATTCTATGTTGATCAGTCAGTCAGAGCAGTATGAAGATGTTCCACTTCTTTTTGTTTGGAGTTTTTTTTTTCTACAGCAGTCAATTCTACTGTGCAACCCTCACACTGCACAGAAAGGTCAGCAAGACACCAACTGTCTTTGCAGTGAGCCGATTTACCCACAAATTTAGCCTGCACCCTCAACTGCTGAGGTCACTATGTTCAATTGTGGGTTTTTCACGGCTCCAAGTTACAATGGAGACTGATACACTTTGAACACAAACAGAGTTATATCAACAAATAAGGACAAAAGAAACGAGACATAGAATTATATCAACAAATAAAAGGCAAAAGAAACGTCCAACTTAACCTAGTCCAAGTATTTATCTCTTTCCAAGGAATGAAACAATACGATTATTATTTTTTTCTTTAATTGGTGCGACAAAGAATATCAACTGATGTGTGTTTCAACAATTTTTTTAATTTGTATTATACATCTAAAGATAAAATCATAAAATAAAACTGCAATGAAAACGCAAGTCAATACTAGGTTTACAAGAAAATAAAACGAAATCCTGTTCCAGTTCAATACAATGTTAAAATAAACATTAACGTTCCAAGCCAGTCTTTTGACAGAACAGCTGATGCCCCAATCCACCTTTCTGACAGAAACACTCCACAGAATTCTAACTCTGGCCAGTCTCATCAATACCGGCTGACCACGCAGCAGTCTTGTGTCTATGGGTGACAGACTCCTCCAGGTGGGGACCACGCACAAGGGACCCCTGATCAGTCTGGCGTGGGTTGGACACAGAGCACACTGCCAGGGAAACAGGGTGAACAGCTTCACCCGTAGTCTGCGATGATGCAGCCCCAATGCTCCAGACTCTGGTTTCTTCGTTGCGAGGACAGGCGAGGCAGGGTGGCAGGCCGTTTCATCTAGCTCTGCAAAAAAACAACAAAAAGAGAAATAGTCTTGATTTCAGTAGAATCAATTCACAATCAAATTACTATTAAAGTCAGTATCATCTTCCCACAACCTGAGACTGTCAAAGTGCCTTGACAGACTTCTTGATGCTCAGGGATCAATTGTTTGTAAAGCAATGGCTTTGCCAACTGCACTGCTACCAATACAGCACAGTAATAAAGATCAAAGAACTCCCATCCCTTCATTCCTAAATAAAATGCATCTACTTGCGAAAAGAACAACTGTTGACATAATTTCTCTCTCTGTCTCTCTCTATCTTTTTTACTTAGTATTGTATTTTTTTTCTTTCGATTTTTAATGGCCTGTCAGCTCATGGATAAACTGAAGAAAAAAATCAAATGATAAAAATTCTGCCAAAAGTTGTCGTCGTAAGCATAGACTGAAAGAGTGTCTCTCCCATTACATTTTAGTTTTTAAGAAAGATCAAAAGGCGAATGCTTATATCACTTAATAACTCCATGGAAACACATTACTTCATAAACTATAATTTCCCAAGTCTTCACGTCCAGTGGAAAATGTGTGTGTTTGCAGTTTGTTTCCTACCAAGAGCACTTAGACTGAACGGTTCAGTGATAAACACACTGCTGCAGTCTGAAGAAAAAGCTGGCAGAGATCAGCAAGGTCAATCAGCATTTTCCATATTGCCCACCCACTTGCTCTGGCACACACCACACACTACCCACTCAAAGCTGTCAATGGGCATGGGGTGTGACTCGGCACTGGCTGGACTCATTTGTGTCAATGCCAACAGTCCCCCCAGTGAAGACCATCAGTCCAAAGACATTACTCAACCATGACTTAACCAGTGTGTATGTGTGTGTGTGTGTGTGTGTGTGTGTGTGTGCTGTGTGTGTGTGCATGTGTATGCATGCCATTGTTTGGACAAGCATGTCTCTGCATTTGTGTCAGGCTGTGTGCCAGCGCCTGCTCACATTGACTTTACAAACAGTAGATTCTCCCCCTTGGTTTATGTTATGTATCCAAAAATGTTCTTTAAAAAGTACAATATGCTAGGGTGTCAGTGACATGTAAAAGTGCTTTGAATTGCTCTTTTGCACAAGATTAAAATGTTATTATTCCTCTTATTACTCCATGTTTACGAAACTGATATAAATTTCTTAAGAAGAAAAAAAAAGGACAATGTCTTCATTGTACAACAACAGTTAATAATTACCGTCTGTTATAATTAAAAAAAACAACAAAAAAACAACAACAGAGAGCAGCCAGTCAGCCAAGCACAGAAATCACAGGCCCACACATGGACAATATTTACATCATGACACAGTTTAAACACATTCTCACACATGGACAATATTTACATCATGACACAGTTTTAAACACATTCTCACACATGGACAATATTTACATCAAGACACAGTTTTAAACATTCTCACACATGGACAATGTTTACATCATGACACAGCTTAAACAAATTCTCACACATGAACAATGTTTACGTCATGATACTCACACAGTTTAAGACATTCTCACACAAGGACAATATTTACATCATGACACAGTTCAAACAAATCCTCACACACACTGGAAATCCCCGCCACAAAATATCTAGATGGCATTATCTATTAAAACTACAAACAAGTGTGCACATGCACACACATGTACACAGTGTGAAACTGGTGTAAACTAGAAATGAAATACAGTGTCGCACCTCCCCTTCCCTCTCCACATGTGTACATAGCCAGCCAAATGAGTGCATTGTATTTTTCTGACTGGAAGAGAAGTCAAGAGTGTTTGTGAGGGAACCCATCTAGACCAATCCCACTTTATACAAATATAAAGGGATGTGTATGTTCTTCACTGATTAACAGCATTCAAAGGAATATAAAAGTTTATGCATGCATGTGCTTGTGCATGCATGAGTATATATGTGTGTGTGTGTGTGTGTGTGTGTGCGTGTGCGTGCACGCACGCGCCTGCCTGCGTGTGTGGTATGCACATGTATGCGATATGACCATGTTTCTGAGGGAACTGAGGACACTTGTCTTCCTGCCTGCCTAGACCAATTCCAATATATAATTAAAATACAACCCGACCCGACATAACATGTCCACTGATTAACAGTATTCAAAGGAATGTACAAGTCTGTGCAGGCAAGTGTGCATGTATATACTTGTGCATGTGTGTGTGTGCTGGCGTGCGCGCGAATGTTTGTGAGTGATGCGAGTGTGTTTATATGTATGTGTGTGTGTATTTGTGTGTGTGTGTGTGTGTGTGTGTGTGTGTGTGTGTGTGTGTCACTGTACATGTGTGCATGCAACAAGTGCATATTAATGATTTCATGTGCTTGTGCATGCATGATATTCAATAATCTAGATTGTATTTAAAATTTTTTCATACACATCACCAGTAGTCATGAAGTACTTCGCATTGCCCACTCCCGGCTCAGAGGTTGTGGGCTGGATTATCATCAGAACCCATGATAATTGATTTTTCTGCCCCAACCAGCTTCTACTTAGAGCCAAAATTTCCTGACGAACTCTGCAAGTGTCTGAATCTCTTGGGCCTGGTCGATGCTAGAATATAATTATTATGAAAGTATACATACAGGACAGCCCTGTCAAGCAGTCTTACACAGCATGGCCATCCACTGCATCATCTATATCATATTCATCTTGATCAATCTCCATTATCCCCCCCCCCCCCCTCCCCCAAAAAAAGTCTCAAGTTCGGTCCCTTTCTGCCTCTGGCACGGTTCTGTTATGGTTACCAGCGTCTGTCAATTCATGGAGACTGTCGTTTGCCCGACATGGTAGCGTCCCCCCCCCCCCCCCCCCCCCCAGGAGAGCTCACTCATGCTGGAGCTGACCAGTAATTGTTGTCACAGGGGACTTGGCGGTTGGTTTTCTGCATTTGTTGGATCAGACCAGGCACCACTGAACAGCACTGAAGTGACTAAGCAGCAGCGCAGCGTTTCCTCTGTTGGGTTACCTCACAACGACTTGACATCGACTGCTCACAGTGGACTGCTGTGCTGGGCTAAGACTAGAGGGAACAAGCCTGGTTGTGTAATGAAACACGATATCTGACCACAGATATCAGAAACGTTATTGAAAGTTGTTTTGTTTTACTTTTAAAAAATCTTCTGAGAACCCTCAAGACGTTTATTATAAGCCTGTTGTGGCTGTGGATGGAGACCCAGAATGAGTGGCACTGCTGTGATGCCCAGAAGTAGACCCAGAATGAGCAGCACTGCTGCAAATGCCATTGAAGTAGCAGAAAGATGTTGAGCTGTGGATGGGGACCCAGAATGAGCAGCACTGGTGCAATGCCGTTGAACACAGCAAGAACTACAACACCATTTCATACAGATTGTTTGTTCATATGATTAATCACCTAATAATAGATTTTTTTCCCCTATTGTTGTTGCACGTATACTTATTGCCAGCTCTTTCCTACCAGTGAGATCCCCTTAATGATTTCCATGTAGGAGTCATTGTCTTTTTACAAATTTCTACCCCACCCTACCCCTTCATCCATGTTTCACTCTAAGACTCTTGCAACCTTTTTTTTCAAACAGTTTCATAACAGATTACACTTAAAAAAACAACAACAACAAAGCTTGTGCTTTTTTTTCCATGTTAAGTGACTGTGCGTGACTGGACAATCCAGCCAACTGTCGACTCCTTGCGCTGACGTCAACATGCAAAATTTTATGCCAGTGTAAAATCATGATGGAACGAAAACTGTCTTTGCTCAACTTCCCCACCCACAGCTGGGGGTTTTTGACAATGCATCCCTGATGCATCTGAAATAGAAATGATGCCTTCTGGGTCCTCCTAAAATATTCCCTGGATATTCTGCATTTTCAAGCTTGGTACTTGTCACACTACATCAACAGTGCATCAGAAATCTCATTCCTAGAGGAGGTTCAACTGCTGTACAGAGAGAGAGAAGAGTTGTCTCCCTTCCCCTGGCTTTCACTGTCCTTGCACTCCCCTTTCCATGTGTCTTTTTAAGTACAAGAACGATTGCTGAAAGCGTGACAGACTGATGAATGTAAATGAAAGGCAGACAAGGCAAAGCCTGAGCCCTAAAAATCATTTGTACACTCTGTGTGTGTGTGTGTGTGTGTGTGTGTGTCTGTGTGTGTGTGTGTGTGTGTGTGTGTGTGTGTGTGTGTGTGTGTGTGTGTGTGTGTGTGTGTGTGTGTGTGTGTGTGTGTGTGTGTGTGTCTGTCTGTGTGTGCACACATGTCTGTGCATGTGTCCATGTGTGTCTGGCATCAATACATGCAATCATATTCATACTAATGGTGGCCTAAAATTGGTCAAAATTACCAGTGGAGAGTAGTAATGACCTTTTCAGAAGCAATGTCTTGGATAAAGCTGCAACTCATACAAGTCGTCAACACTGGTACATTTTGATTAAGTGAAAACATTGCGCATGATTTTTCCTGGTTCAGTTACTGAAAATCAGTTCATGTTCAGGACTGAGTTACATAGTTAAATTTTTCCTTTGTGATCTTGTTACTCTGAGAGCAGTTACAGTGTTTTTAATCTGACAACCATTTCAGTGAAGTAGACTGTAGAGCCACAACAAAGAGAAACTGTGTGTAACCAGTCACATGATCGAATCAGCAAAGACGAGATGCTCACTTACCATTCACATGGACACTGGCAGTACATAACGTATGAAAATGAGTAAACTACTGGCTCAACATAATCATGTATGAAAATGTGCACAACACTTGTAGAACACTTGTTAACAATTGATAGCATCAACTTAATTTTCTTTAAACTTTGTAAACCTTTAACCAGTAGAAAAAAATCTTCTACAGTTTCAATCCAAATAATTACTCCTTTAATATGTACTAAGCAGTTTCTTTTCATTTCAGACTTTTTCCTTTACAGTGCAATCAACCACAATAACTGCCAGAGATGAAATGAGGAGAAAATGTTGGTTCGTCAGAATAATGTCTGAAACTACATGTGCAAAAATTTAACTGAACAAGTAATAGCTGTGTGACAGTACCTTCCTCAGTTTCTGTATACATACAGAAAAATTCCTGGCAGTTTACACCACTGGACAGCACCAGCACAGATTTGTCTGTGTCTATTTCATTTGTCATTTGAATATCATATTACACTATATATAATGCCATTCTTCTGGCAATGAGTGAAACAAACAAACAAACCCATCTGCGAATGCACACTGTCACTTATCATTTATCTTTCTACTTCATAATTTTCAATTTCTATGTACAATCAAAGCAAATCGATTTCCTGATTTTTTTTTAAATAATCTTATGTAATCGTATGTCACTACACATGCTAAAAACTCAAACTTCAATCGTAAAGTGATAATACTGATCACCATTTCTGAATAAATTAAAAAAGGCTGAAAGTGAGAAGTACACTGGGGTAAATTTATGTGGATTAATGCCATAATAATAAGATATACTGTCACTACGCTGATAAAAAAAAAAAAAAAAAAACATATCATTAATCCTACTAGAACTTCTTCTTCCATACAACAACAACTACTCTTCTACTTCTACTATTTACTATAACTACTACTAACATTGTAAAACAAAGAAACGACCAAGCCTATGATTCTGACCGCCAGACTGACTCTGTGAAAGAGTCCATTTGTCATACCAAATTTTCTCAGCAAGAAACTCGGATGGTCCACTAACACAGAATAAAACACTGGTACCTCTATCGATGGAAAATCCATTGAGTAAGTTGCTGTTTCTGGGCTTACCTCAGCCGTAAAGAAAGAATAAATGATTCAACAACTACGTTTTAATCTTTTTTCATCGTCTTTGGCGGCCATTTTGCAAGGGACACCACTCCCTTGCAGTCCATATGCAGTTGCGTATAATGGTGAATCTGGCTGTTTATAAAGCGGTTAAAAAGACAAATCAACTGTGATCGAAGAAACGATGAACAATCAACAATAAAAACACTGTCGGTCTGTGCAAGTCTATAGTTAAAAGGCTGCGCCAAACATTGGTACATGACTAATGCATACTGAAGGACGAAGACTGCTTTGTCATCCATCGCATTGCACTTATAACCAATAAAACTGTTAGAAAAAGGTCAAACACCGGACACAAAATAATAACAACAACAACAACACAACAAAGGATTCAATAATCAAGGGAGCAGTGTAAAAACTTTCATTTTCTGATCACAAAAAAAAGCGAATTTAAGTGAATGCCTTTACAAAGCTGTGACTACTAATTTTGAGCACGCAGTTTTAAAGTCACATAATTTATGCAAACGTCTGTAGATTATTTCTTTCTTTATCTATTTATTCCTTTATTTTACGTTTTCTGTCCCAATCAGTGGTTACCTTTTGACGCTGACCGCTGAAATCTAAGACCAACGGAATGTCACCTGAGTGTGGGCCTACCAGTCAAAGCACTAATGCCGGTTTCATCGTTTCGCGCAGTGAAAGACGCGCATTATATTTAAATATAGAGCAGTGGTTATTTCGATGTGTCACATACAGCTGCAGGCACATTGAACAGCTGTGCGCCCCGACCGGCTGTTTCAACTTGAGCGGCTCAGTCACAATGCAGCCATCGGTGTCAGTGAGTATGGCCCAGCCACTGTCGCCGAACTGTCCCCAGTTCTTTCCGCTCTCGCTCCATTGATCCCATTTGGGCAGTGTCTTTGACTAACAACAGGTGACAGCGCTGTGACGCATGTCAAAGCAGAATTGATCTCATTTGGGCAGTGTCTCTGACTAACAGGTGGCAGCGCTGTGACCCATGTCAAAACTGATCTCATTTGGACCGTGTTTCTGACTAACAGGTGGCAGTGCTGTGACCCATGTCAAAATTGATCATTTGGGCAGTGTCTCTGACTACACAGGTGGCAGCGCTGTGACCCATGTCAAAACTGTTCTCATTTGGGCAGTGTCTCTAACAGGTGGCAGTGCTGTGACCCATGTCAAAATTGATCTCATTTGGGCAGTGTCTTTGACTAACAACAGGTGGCAGCGCTGTGACATGTCAAAGCAAAATTGATCTCATTTGGGCAGTGCTTCTAACTGGTGGCAGCGCTGTGACCCATGTCGAAGCACGACAAGAACAGCCCGGCCTTCCGTCACTGGCAGAAGCGTCGCAAAGAGCTCGATCCAGAGTAAGCTAACTGGTGCCCACATCCGATATGTGTGTGTGTGTGTGTGTGTGTGTGTGTGTTG
The DNA here is from genome assembly GCA_016801955.1 of Conus betulinus. NCBI lineage: Eukaryota > Metazoa > Mollusca > Gastropoda > Neogastropoda > Conidae > Conus > Conus betulinus. Next base: position 85,303 of record JADBJO010003881.1, on the reverse strand, counting down.
TGTGTTTGTACGGGCGTCCGCATTCCGAAGCTGGCCGCACACAGATGGAACACACGGAGGCTCTGGCTGACTGATGTGGACGGTCTGCGCTTGTGGAGACGTGATGAGTGACGGTGGATGATAAGGGAGTATGTATCGCCGAAACGACCTTGGTTGGAGTATGTCGATGAGAAACGACGCTTTCAGTCTTACTTCTTGGACCACGAAACAGGCCAGTTCTTGTCTCTCTGATTTTCATCAGAAGCTGCATCGGAGAAGTCATTTCACGCTGCCAGAGGAAGTGCTGACTGGCACCTGATGCCCTACTGACAGGATGTTACGCCAATCTGACAAAATGTTGTAACACGAAAACTGTGTTGAAAGGGCATTCCATGCCAAAGTATAACAAATGGCGGGAACGTTAAACTGACACGTTGATTTCGTAGGTGACTGCTTCCACGGCTGTAACAGACCATGTGTTTCACTGATCACGTCATCTTCTGCTGTAAGATACCGACAACAACAAACTTTTGATGAAACTGGTCAAACGTCAGGATGGGGAAGGGGAGAAGGAGAAGGAGGAGGAGGAGGAGGAGTGGTAAAGGTGGGAAGGGAGCGCCCAATGGAAGAGAGAAAAAGATAAATCTGCGGGAAACTGAGCAGATGCAGGCCTATCCTCCTAGCATGTTCAGGGAGGACAGAGGCAGACAGGACAGATAACAACAGAGATTGGTAGATATCCAGACACAAAGACTAACAGGCTGGTTCGCGCGTCCGCGCGCGCGCGCACGTGCACGCACACACACACACACACACACACACACACACACACACACACACACACACACACACACACACACACGCACACACACACAGAGTCCCTAATTTACCTCCTCTCACCCTTCGGCGCACACCCTCGTGTGATACACACTAAAACCCAAGATTTCCAGATGACGAGAAGAAGGGCGAGCTGGAAGGGGGAGGGGGAAAGACAGAAGGGTGGGAGTAGAGAAGCGAAATGAAGACATAGGGAAAAGCTTTGTGTGTGTGTGTGTGTGTGTGTGTGTGTGTGTGTGTGTGCGCTGCAAGAGGCTTCTCTGATAAGGAAATGCATTCGCGTAAGTTTGGGTGCATTTTTTTTTAACAGTGATCATGCCTCTTTATCTTTCTGTCTGACTAACTCTATCCCTCTCCCCCTTGATCTCCTCCCCTCCCCTTCTCTCTTCTCTCCTCCTTTCTTTTCTATTGGTTGTTGCTTTTTTTTTCACTTTTTTACATATCCAAAGCTTGTTGCTTCGTGGATGTTTGTTATGTCTGGTCTGTCCAATGATAAGCCAAAAGGCGAAGACTTTGTACAGAAGTCCCTGGGTGAAGGGTGCCGTCAAACACATGAACCGTGTTGTTATTTTTCGTTGTCCTTTGTGGCTGCTTGCTGTGGAGCAATGCCCTGCCCCTTAGGAGGACTGACCTTTTACACACACACACACACACACACACACACACATACAGTAACGCGCACTCGCGCACACACACTCTCACTATGATGATTAAAAATACTGCCAAAACATACGTCCCACTCCCCTGCCCTCCCCATTTCTACACACACACACACACACACACACGTACGTACACACACACACACACACACACACACACACACACACACACACTAAAAGAGACGGGGGAACAAGGCGTCAAAGTTCACTAAGAAACCAGATAAGTGACGTCTCTTCCTGGATTCAGCATGATTCCAGAAACGTTACTCTCTCTCTCTCTCTCTCTCTCTCTCTGGAACTGGCATAGGTAGCATATACCTCAGGTCAACATCGAACAGACATAGAGAGACCCTGAAGTTCAACGGTCTCCTATTTACCCTCCGTCCCCTTCAGACCCGTCTCCCTTTCGATCAAGGATCAATACCAATTCTGCCTGAAAACACTGTGAATGTTCAACAAACCTGAATGGCAAAACAAACACACAGGTTGTCACCTATTTCAACGGATTCGACTGCTGATATTCCAGTAACAGAGAGACTGCATTCAGTAGCACAATCGGAGACCCGGAACTGCCGATCCATACAGTTCAGAAACCCCGCCCCGCCCCTCCCCTTTTCCCCACGAAGAGATCTTCCTATCTGACAGTCCCTCCTTTTGAAGAGTGTTCTCTTGACATGGCACTGAGCACACACACACACACACACACACACACACACACACACACACACACACACACACACACACACACACACTGAGCACACACACACACACACACACACACACACACACACACACACACACACAGAGAGAGAGAGAGAGAGAGAGAGAGAGAGAGAGAGAGAGACAGACAGACAGACAGACAGACAGACAGACAGAGAGAAATGAAATGATAGGCCACAGCCCCTTCTGAAGGAGGATAATTCAAAACACACACACACACACACACACACACACACACACACACACACACACACAAAACAAAGTAAGTATAACAAAAAACAATAACACAGTACACAAATACGTGTGGTACAATTCACCACACAGGCGCATGAAGCGCAATCTACTGACTCAAATGTTAACTTCGAACCAGGATAGCAGTGTTCATATGGCATAGGCGTTCGTTTCAATACAGATATTAACAAAACCCAACAGTTCGCCTCTTAAAGGCTTCACACAAATACATGCACAAATTCCTCACAATACACTGATTTTCGTTCGTCATTAGCAGTCACTGACATGGGTTTGCATAGTGTTTAGATGGAACGTATTCCTGCCGTAGATCACTGAGAGCAGGACACAAACGCAAAAAGCGTATCTGGTCATCGCTGCCTTTCCACATAGCATCAGTGGTCCAATGGCAGCCCCGGAACTGCCGATCAAAACTATTCAGACCCCCCCCCCCCCCCTTTCCGGATGAAAAGATCTTCCCATTAGACGGTCCCTCCTTTTAAAGAAAGTTCTATTCACACACACACACACACTCACACACACTCTCTCGCTAAATCGTTATTCCCTCTGCCTTGAAGACGAACTAACGGGCTGCGTATTCAGCGTCTATTCTGAACATGCACACGCACGCACGCACGCACGTACACACACACACACACACACACACACACACACACACACACACACACAGAGAGAGAGAGAGAGAGAGAGAGAGAGAGAGAGAGAGAGAGAGAGAGAGAGAGGCGATAATGTCTAACAGCAGCGTCAGCTGATTACCAACATGAATTGATTGCATCCTGAAAAGCCACAGACAACCAGCAAGTCGTGGCTCCCAAGTCACCTGACTGACTACCTCATCAATATCTACCTCGTCAGCACACATCCAACACGTACGTACCCGGCACGCGTGAAGCAATACCCACCGAACCGTGGGTCTGCATGACACCGACTGACACAGTTCATAAACCTGCACGATCTTTAAAACTATCCCAGTCCACTGTGCACCTTAATCCTATCCTTGCAAAACGAAGCAAGTGGGAACTTCACCGATAAACTGTTTATCGCTTGATACACGTGAGTATGTCTTTGGAAAGAAACGATCGTTCAACGTTCAACACAAAGACCTTTCAAGATCGATCGGCCTATGGACAACAGATGTTCTTGCTGCTATCAACGTATTTCAGCCGTTCATCTTGATTATGATGCACTGATATCTGTGGTGCACTCTATGTCGCCGTACGCACGAGTCCCCCAAATGCGACCAAAATATGTGACAGTCGGCTTACGAGAAACCTGTTGTCGCCTACAAATCGATTCTATTTTTGATTGTGTAATAATACTGACTGGTTGATATCAACGACGAGTCTGTCGCAGTCTGTTCTACCTCTCTCTCTCTCTTTCTGCATGTGTGTGTGTGTGTGTGTGTGTGTGTGTGTGTGTGTGTGTGTGTGTGTGTGTGTGTGTGTGATGAATCGTAACATGTTCTATGGCTCCTAGTTGAGGGATAAACGTAAATGTGTAATCGAGCTACCGTAAATGCTTCTAATGACAGGCAGAACTGGCGAAATAGTAAGGATAGCTGTTTCACTATGTTTACCCAGTTGGTGCCAGGAGAGAGAGAGAGAGAGAGAGAGAGAGAGAGAGAGAGAGAGAGAGAGAGAGAGAGAGAGAAGATAATCAATCAAGTTCAAATGTACAAATATTGGTTTCTTTGGCTTTTGCAGAACGTCAAACATGCTTGCAGCCCAAATCCACCCTAATCCTTCACAGAAAACCCATGCACGACGGGAAGTATGCTACTCAACACTCGCAACGTGTCAAACTTGGTTCACAGACAGACTACAATCATTGGAAGCGGGGTTTGGTTTTAAGCGAATGATCGTATACACGAATCACGGAGAGCACAGTGGCGACTGTGCTGGCCTCAAGCGCAGTGCAGAGTAACAACTCCCTCCCACTGTCATCGTGTGCGTGTGTGTGTGTGTGTGATGAATCACGTGAATTCACTGGGCTTGCATCGTAACATGTTCTATGGCTTCTAGTTGAGGGATAAACTGTCTGTCCTTGTGTTAAGGGCGTTGTTTGCTATATGCCTGTGTCTTGGACAAACGTCAAAACTACGGTGACAGCAGGCTCCTGGACTCACCGTTTTCCGGCTTTCTGTTAACGCTTTCATGTGGCACTTACGCTGAGAAGTCTTTTCGTTCAACACCACGCTGAAGCTGTAACCTAGGCAAACTATGTCGTAGCTTTGGCCCATGCACCTCGGCGTTCTTCTTGGTTCTCTGGACACGCTGCTACAGTACAGGTGTTTGACACGCTCGTTGACTTCCTTCAGCACTCCAAGAAGCTACTGCACAGCGTACGGATGCCAAGACGCGAATGTGTGTGTGTGTGTGTGTGTGTGTGTGTGTGTGTGTGTGTGTGCACGCGCGCGCGCGCGTCCGTGCCCGCGCGCCAGTACGAGTGTACAGTCTTTGGTTCGAGTTCCTGCTCTGATGTGGGGTAAGAGTGAGGGCGGGCTGAGGGGAGAGGGAGGTGGGAGATGAGGACAGTAGTGCCGCAAGCACGCGCGCACGCACGCGCGCGCGCGCACACACACACACACATGGCGACGCGGTTATTGTGCACGAGACTCTTCAAAATGACATGAACCAAATCTCACCCCACCATTCGGTGGCTGGCGCTAATTGAACGACTTGCACGGGGGGGAGGGAGAGCGAGAAACTCAAGATTAAAAAAATATTGAAGTAAAGGCATAGGCACCTAGAGAGAGGGGGGGAGAGGGGAGAGAGAGAGAGAGAGAGAGAGAGAGAGAGAGAGAGAGAGAGAGAAGACAATTTTTTTTTATTTGCGAGGATAATTGATAAGCACTGATGT
>JADBJO010003881.1:60000-75000 GCA_016801955.1 Conus betulinus | reverse complement strand
GTCGGCATTCTGTGTAAAGACACGAACAGGAACAACACGGAAACAAAATCAGACAACAAGAGCCAATAAAATCAAATGAAACGAAAACAAACAAGCTTTTCGGTCACAGACGCTTCGCACAAAACACCTACATGCTCTCTTACTTATTCCCAGCAAAATATCCAATCGTCCATGAATCAACAGAGAATGCGGCCGGAGAACTTCTGTGAGCACTGGTAGCATATCCTTTTCACTATTCACAATGCTGCTCGCCTAAACATCGGCTGATTTTGGCACGACATAACCTACCGAAAAACAAAGCGGGGGAAAAAAACTCAATGCTGAAATATCAGAACGACGTAGTTTACAGCGACAGACCAATGCGCAATTCAGACATGTCGTTAACCTCATTAAAACAGGAACTGTGGTCCATGGTGAAGGATGGTTGATAATTTACAGCGAAATGCCTATGGAATGAAGGCAATTACACGCCTAACTTTCCATGGAACAGCTTGTTAATCGTTGTTTCTAGGATGTTGAGGTATCAGCTTTATCTTGTTTTTCCCTACAATTTCCTATGGAAAAATACCGTTTTGTGTGTGTGTGTGATTTTTTTTTTTTTTAACGGAATTAATCTTTCAAATCCTGAAATCAAAGGGTGCAATAATCTATGATAACAGTAACCACACTGATACTACTTATAATGATGATGATAATAACAATCATAACTCTTTATCATGAGAAAAAGCTGTAGTACATCACCTTCAGTACAGGAATTGAAGGGACATAAAAGCACAGTGCCTGTATGCTTAAATGTGCATAAATTGTACGCACGTATGTGTGCGTGCACGCAAGCGAGCGTGTGTCTGGCTTCGGATCTGCGTACATGTGTGTGTGTGTGTGTGTGTGTGTGTGTGTGTGTGCGTGTGTGTGTGTGTGTGTGTGAGAGAGAGAGAGAGAGAGAGGAGAGAGAGAGAGAATATGTGTTGGTGTGTGCGTGTTGGCTCTCTTCTATGTATATTGATTCTCTCTCTCTCTCTCTCGTCGTGTGTGTGTGTGTGTGCGCGCGCGCGCGCGCACGCGCGTGCGCCTGTGTTTGTGTATAAAAATCTACAAAAACTGTAACACATTCATTCAACGACAGGAAGCACTTCAGTCATCACGTCATAAAGTTCATGTTTATTATTAATATGACGTTGTGTTTATCATTTTTCTTCTTCTTTCTTCTTCTTCCTCTTCTATTTCTCCTTTTCTTTTTTCCCCGTAGGAAGTAATTTTTTTTTCTCCTAAATGCTGACATGACCCCGAACTGGCGACGGTAATTAAACTAGACTAGCGTCAAACTAGACTAGCGTCAAACTAGACTAGCGTCAAACTAAACTAGCGTCAAACTAGACACGCGGAAGCTCCGTGCCTTACCTCTGAGCTAGGCCGTCCCCCCAAGACAATACACAATGCCATATCAGCGTTGTCCTGCTTGTTTTCCAGCTCTTGAAGTCGGGCAATACCGAGCTACACACAATGAGGGGAAGTATCTCAAGTCGTTCTCCCACACTTGGCCTTTACCGGATGGAGTCCCCTTTCGTGTGGCACAGGTCACTGACGACTTCCTCCTCTCCCCACAGTCAGTGCCAGAGAGTTGTTCAACTATCGGGGGATCCTCTTACGAGAGCCGCAGACGAAGCAAGTTCCGGGGCTTGACGGGCTGAGCAACGCGGTTTCAAGTACGTGTTCGCTGAATTGCGAGCGAACCGTTAGCAGATCAGAACAGTGTTCTGTTAGGGTTATCTTCCTTTCCAGTGTTGACTGTCACTGTCCAGTCGCAATCACTTTCCTGGTTCAGGAGTAAATAATCTATGCGAGGCTTACTTCCCTTCCGAAATGGCGATTGATTCACGGACGCCGATTCAGTCATAAATTAGATCACACAGAGTATCTATCAGTTAAAACATGCGGAAAACTGAAAAGACTGAATTGCACGCGCAAAGCAGAAGCGCACGCGACTAACTAAAATCGGCTGAATGTGGAGAAACATGTTTTGTGAAGTGTGAAGGTGTGTGAAACGACGTACAAGCAGATTTCTGCGGTACACCGACAGTCTTATGTCGGCTGAGTTAAATTCCCAAGGTTATGGGCAGATACCTACGTATGTGTTAAAGCATTATTGTCTTACTGCTGCATGTGTGATCACTGCCAAGTTTTATTCTGTATTGATCTCATAATGACTTCGAAACTTTCGCCTGAACGGTAGCATCCGCGTCAAGTGCGCGCTCAAAAAGCAAGGTGAAAGGTCAGGTATTCGAATGTCTCAACAGCGTGTCTTGCGTGTGGCTGGCTTCGTCCGCGGAGTGTGTTATGTCTGAGCACTGTCTCAACACGCTAGATACCTCTTTCGTCTGCGGGCCGCCACGCCTTAGCCTGTGCCCGCCACACGACCCGAGCTTCCTCAAACTCCACAGTGCGACAGCACTACCAGCGGCGAAGAGTGGCCTGCTAATAGCCAGCCCATGAGCAGGAATAGAGACGGCCAGCCAGCCAATCACATCAACAGGAAGTGGTGGACTCTTCAATACCGCGCGCTACGGAACTCTGGGAAGCGAAACGGGAAGACAAGAAATTGGCTTGCAATTTGTTTGTCCCTGTTGTTCAGTGGACTTACTTTTTAGAAAAAAAAAAAAAAAAAAAAAAAAGACAAAAAAGGAAAAGGAAATATCGGCTTGACGTTTTCCTGCCTGCACATGAAACCCGCAGACGCAGCAAGTTTCGGAGCTTGACACGTTGAGCCACACGGTTTTCAAGCACTGGCCGCACCTTTCCGCTGTAGTGCGAATGGAAAGTTGGCAGATTACAGCAGTAGCGGTGGCGACTGGGCCGTCGCAACTACTCAAGCCTGTTGGGAAGGTGGCAGCGACCGGCAGAAGACACCCAGACGGGCCCTCCCTTTGGTGATGGGGGGAGGGGGGGGGGGGGGAACATCCCCCCCTCCCTCCCCCATGGGCGCAGAGTGGGCATGGACCTACGTGCTGCGGCTCGGCGACTTGTGTCCCGTACGTCTCCCGAGTCGGCCTCAGGCGGCACAGGACCGTCGCCACTCAGCATGAAGACGGCCGCCCAGTAGCCCTGATGACGGCTTTGGAGGAACCGCCACGAGGACGACGACAGCAAAAACAACATCAACCGCAACGGAACTACAACCTTCAGGCGGACCGCTGGGCGGTCCTAACGACTTCACCTTCACCCAGGCTCCTGCCTGACGACACCGTCTACCCCGGGTCCCTCCGCCCGCCCGCCAACACCAACCTCGACCAAACCTGCCAGCCAATGTCTTGCCAAGACGAACGTCTCCATGCTGCAGTTGCAGCGAAGACTTGTCCCTAAAAGCTTAGGCTGTGAGGACGTTAAACTCAACCATTCACATTCACATTGGCAAATCAGATGTGTGCTGTTCAGGTTACCTTCCCTTACCTATATTGTTTGCAACTGCCCAATCAACATCGCATTCCTGGACCAGGAGTAGATAACCTTTGCGAGGCATATTTCCCCTAGAAAATGGCGATTGGTTCACTGGCGTCGATTCAGTCATACATTCGATCACACAGTGTTCTTTGGTTCATACATGGAGAGAATTGAAAAGACTGAAGTGCATGCGCAAAGTAGAAGAAGCGCATGCGACTACCCAAATTCGGCTGATTTGGAAAAACATATGTAGTCAAGTATGAGCTGTGTGATACAACGTACCAGTAGGCTTCTCCCGTGCAGCGACGATCGATAACGGTACATATATGTTAGCTGGATTGAATACTCAAGTCTTACTGGCAGGTATCCGCTTTAGTATTGAAATATCATTGCCTTGCCGCTGATTTCTGACCACGGCCAAAGATTCATTCTGCACTGATATCACAATGTCTTCAATGTTTTTGTGTGAACGGTAGCACTCGTGCGGAGTGTACACGAGTCAGGCGAGGTGAAAGGTCAGGTACTCACACGTCCCAACAGCGTGTCTTGCGTGTGGCTGGCTACGTCTAAGGAATGTGGTGTGTTTGAAAACTGTCTCAACACGGTAACTATGTTCTACGTCTGCATACCGCCTACGGATGTTTGGGACATTTCTAAACGCTTTGTACGGAAAAGGAAGAAGAAAAAGTGATGAAAGAAGGGGATGGAGAGAAGAAGGCAAGGGGAAGGGAGGGGGAAGGTGAGAGAGTGCAAGAGAGTCAGTGTACTTATCTGCCCCCTCTACGTCTCTGAGCGTGCCCTCTAGCATCGGACTGTGTTCCCTCCTTCGTTTGTGCCGGTGTACTGATCGGAGCCTTTAGACAGGCAAGGTCTTCTACGAAGTGTTCAGTGCGTGTTGCTGTGAGGAAGGGGCTAGTGGCTGGAGGCCAGCACAACATGCAGTGCGTGGGCTGACGCTGAAGGTCGGTCCAGCGAACCCTGTGTAAAAACACTGAAACCTCCCCTGTCCGTACAGTTCGCTGCGAGTGTGGCATAGCAGCGGATGCCGAGGGAGAGGTGGCAGCTTTCCTTTGAAGGACACTGATGTGAGAGGTCAGTGTTGGGTGGCGCAGCCAACCTTCCAGCCATATGGGTGACGGCGGGTCTTGCCTGTGTCGCCGGGGATGGCTCCTGGAGATGTGGGGCGATCGGCGAAGGAGCGCTGCCTGACTGCGATCACCGTGGCCTGGGATACCATGTTCTGAGGTCAGGTAGACATGGGGGCACTCCTTATGGGTTTGGGCTGAAAAATGGCCCTCTCAGCCGCAGTCTGTGAGTACCCGCTGAACATTAGGGTCTCGTGCAGCGCTCCAGCGACTTTCGTCCTGCTCCCTCCTTGAGACAGCCTCACGCGGCATAGGACCATCGCCACCCGAGCATGAAGAAGGCCGCCCGGTGGTCCTGAAGACAGCCTTTAGTTTGGGGGAAAAAGGCGAAAAATACCGACGCCCATCATCGGCAGGCTAACAGCCGAAATTGAACCAAAGTTCAAGAGGAACAAGAACTCGGAGAAAATACGACGACGACCCCCACAGCAACCTACCCACTACTGCCAGTGACACAACAACGGGGACCACAAAAGTTGCAGCCCCACGTCTACAAGTGCTTCGTGTCCTTAGGGGCCTCTGGCTGATAGGACGTAAAACTCACCCCGAACCGTCAACCCTGCCCATAAACAACAAGCAAGTAAGGTAATTCTTGCTCCCACATGAAAACAAACACAGGCCCATAACTCCAAAGGAATGCAGCTTACGACGCCGAATCGCCTAGCAGATACCAGGGGATACATCCTTGTTTGCTCTGTGCGCTCAGTGCTGTCATATCTGCCAGGCGATTCGGTGTCGGACGCAGCATTCCTATGGAGTTATGGGCAAGTCTTTGTTTTCTTGTGGGAGCAAGAGCTACCCTACTTGTTTGTTGTTTATTGTTTACTGTTCCCTGCCTCATTTCATATTTACTTTCTCTGCCCATGTCAGTTCCCCGCGAGGTGGCATAGCAGCCTACACCAAGGGAGAGGTGGCATAGCAGCCTACACCAAGGGAGAGGTGGCATAGCAGCCTACACCAAGGGAGAGGTGGCATAGCAGCCTACACCATGGGAGAGGTGGCATAGCAGCCAACACCAAGGGAGAGGTGGCATAGCAGCCTACACCAAGGGAGAGGTGGCATAGCAGCCAACACCAAGGGAGAGGTGGCATAGCAGCCTACACCAAGGGAGAGGTGGCATAGCAGCCAACACCAAGGGAGAGGTGGCAACTCTTCTTTGAGGGGCTCTGGTGTGAGAGGTCAGTGTCAGGCGGCTGCAGCGAACCTTCCAGCCATATGGGTGACGGCGGGTCTAGCCTGTGTCGCCGGGGAACGAGTCCTGGAGGTGTGGGGCGATCGGCGAAGGAGCGCTGCCTGACTACGACAACCGTGGCCTGGGACACCATGCTTTTGGGCCGGGCATGGGGGTACCCTTCACGGGGTTGGGCTGAAGAATGGCCCTCTCGGCCGTAGTCTGCGTGGACCATAGTATAGAAGGGACTCGTGCAGCGCTCCAGCGACTTTTGTCCTGCTCCCTGTTTGAGGCGGCCTCACGCCACCAGATTACCAGGACCATCGCCACCAGAGCATGAAGAAGGCGTCCTGGTGGTCCTGAAAAAGGCCTCCTGGTGGTCCTGAAGATAGGCTGTTTGAGCGGAGAAAAGGCGAAGTATACCGACACCCATCGTGGGCCGACCAACACCTGTATGTGAACTCAAGTTTACAAAGAACCAGAGCTGAGAGAGCGACACGGGCTCCACACGGAACCAGACCCTACATTGCCAACGACAACAACTGCCACAAAGTATGCAGACTTCAGTCTGCGAGTACATTCTGTTCTTAAGGGCCTCCAGCCAATAGGACATTCATCTCCCCACAAACCGACCTGAGTACATCCTGTTCTTAAGGGCATCCAGCCAATAGGACAGTCATCTCCCACACACCGACCTGCCCATCTTAACGCGTGGTGGTTTTCTTGACATAAGTGTAGCGTCACACAGGTCCCCCCCCCCCCCCCCCCCTCCTCCCGCATCACGCCCCTCTCACCTCCCCGATCACTACCCTAAGGCTTTCGTGAAAAGGTAATCGTCGCCGTCCGCTGCACCATATGAGGTCGGTGTCAAAGTTAAAGGTCCATGAATGGAAAAGGGTTGATAAAAACGCAGTGAAACCCTTATTTGTAGGCCTAGTATTAACTGCAGATGGGTTTTGTGCTTGTTTGGCTGGTTGGTTGCCTTTTTATTTCCCCATCAATAGCATTCAGCAACACAAAAGTTGAAATATGCCTCGTGCACCCTAACATGAAGAAAATGAAATTCAAATCCACACTGCCACTGTTTGTAGTTTCGATTTAGTTCACACACACACACACACACACACACACACACACACACACACACACACACATCTCCATTTTGCCATCTCTAACATAAATGCTGGAGCACAAATCGACTTCTGCGCGGTGCTTTACTAGAAGAACTTCCGGAGCAAACGACCACATTAGTTTCTTTTCTACTCTCCCTCCCTCTCTCTCTCTTACACACACACACACACACACACAACAACACACACACACACACACACACACACACACACACACACACACACACACACACACACACACACAAAAAGACCTTCGGCAAGTCTAAAGATCTTTTAAACGTGTCCTGCATTCAACTGTAAAGTGTATGAACTGATTCAACATGAAACAAACTTCGATCTTAAGATGAAAACCACGGGCCTCTGACCCATTGCTCCCCTTCCAATCTGGGTCAGGGCACCCGTCAAGGATGTGTCCGACCAGTGGAGAGAGCACTACGACACAGCATTGCCTACGTCATTCACTCGGTTCTCAGGCTCTACTGACCTGCAAAGATAAACTCTTATCGCTTATCTGTGAATGGCTCTTGTCTTCCTGAAACCCTTCTCTCCCCCCCCCCCCCCCCCCCCCCCCCCCATCCCCACCCCTCCCTCCTGCGCCACAACAAAGCAATCTTCTTCTATACTCTGTTTGAACCTGCTCAGCCTCTAAAACTACTGGTCTGTGCAAGCAAGAAAGAAAGGGAGAAAACACAATCAGACATGTCGTTTGTTTGAATTCAATTGGCTCTCGCCATTCATTCATCAGTGACCCAAGAATATGACATTGCCGTTATTTATGGATAAACACTGTAAGAAATCGCGTTGATCTATAGATGAATACTGTTTACCCAACCAGCTCATCTCTCTTTGTCTGTCTTCTCTCTCTGCATTACATCTTACATTGCGCTGTCCTTTTTTTTTTTTTGTTTTTTTTTTTGTTGTTGTTTTTTTTTCTGTTTTTTTTTTAAAGACAGCTTAAGAAAACAGTATACTGCCCCTAAATATTACAATAATCCTAATACCTTCCGTTTCTATTTATTAATATCTTCTAATAATAGCGACACCGTAAGGAAACTTTGTATCTTTTTGTATCAAGCACACAAGGCGAGAGCGGTCGTTGTATCGTAATTTCTTGACATGAATGCTGTATATGTGTTAACATATTGTTTTTTTGATTTGATGATCAATATGACTTCTTGTACACACCCCTTCTGATGGGACTACGGCCTTTACAGAATACATTCGTGTTCTCTCTCTCTCTCTCTCTCTCTCTCTCTCTCTCTCTCTCTCTCTCTCTCTCTCATCATTTCTTTCTGTCTTCTTGATTTTTTTAATAGTTCCATGACCTCCATGGAGTTTTTTCTGTTTTACTGTATTAAGAGCAAGAGTGAATTAAAGATTTTCCTTTAGGAGGACACTTGCATATGACATTTTCAAATGTGCTTTCTTTCAACAGTCGCGTCCTGACTTAAAAATGAATGACGCAAATATTCCAAGTAACGGAACGGAACAACAAAAGCAAGCAAATCACGATGCCCTTTTCAATATAACTCTTAATCGCCACACTTCAGTGGATTCCGCTAATGCCCCGTCGATGTGAGAGAGAGAAGCGACGGAGTAATAATTCTCTGTCGAGTGATACGTGTCGGAGCGGACGTCACCGCAATCTTCCACGTCCGGGTTCGCCGTATCATTTCCGTTGGCTCGCTATTACAGCACCGAGCCTGCGCGACTTCGAATGCCACTGGCGCCTAAAATAATACAAACGAACAACCGACCAATCAAAAAAAAACCCCGCCGTTTGGGCAGACCATCTGTATAGGGGCTGCCGTTCTGGTGGTATCGGTGTAGCGCTTGTTAGGCGCTCTCTCCACCTATCCCCCAGCAATGTCACATTTCACGGTGGCATCATGTAGTGTGTGTGTGCTCTCCACCTATCCCCCAACAATGTCACATTTCACGGTGGCATCATGTGTAGTGTGTGTGCTCTCCACCTATCCCCCAACAATGTCACATTTCACGGTGGCATCAATGTAGCGCTTGTAGGTGTCTCCACCTATCCTCCATGCTCTCCACCTATCCCCCAGCAATGTCACATTTCACGGTGGTATCAGTGTAGTGCTTGTTAGGTGCTCTCCACCTATCCTCCATGCTCTCCACCTATCCCCCCTATCCCCCAGCAATGTCACATTTCACGGTGGCATCAGTGTAGCGCTTGTTAGGCGCTCTCCACCTATCCCCCAACAATGTCACATTTCACGAGATCCACGATCAGCTAACAAGGCAGTTTGGGGGCTGCCGTCACCGCGACTTCCAGACTAGATGGAGCCGGATGCAGCTATGTCTTGCGGAGCAGGAACGTAGGAATCATGCCACTGAGAAGTCACGGGAGAAATCAGACAGCCAGTCCCCCCCCCCCCCCCCCATCCCTCCCCCCCCCATCTCCTTCCCCAAACCATCTCCCCCCCCCCCCCCCCCCCCCCCCCCTACCCTAAATAAAGCGCATATCAGCAACCCTTTCATACAGGCAGTTGGACCACTGACCTTTTTTGGTCGACGTCCGACGACAAGACCGGTTTCCCCCCGTGAAAGCATCCTGTCAGACAGCCTGATATGATCAAGTCTTAACGATGAAGGAAACGGATGGCGGTGGTGGCGGGGAGGGGGGTGGGTGGGTGGGTGGCGTGATGGTCGGAGGGGAGGAGGAAGGGGTTGTCGTTTCTTTGAAAGCCCCGATGCGCAAGGTTTCCACGAACGGACGGAGACCAAAAGTACAGCTGATCTGAAGTGGGAAGCCATTTTGACGCTGCACCGGCTGATTTTGCAATGCTCGTCAGGAACAAACAACACAGACACAAGGCTTCTTTCCACCACAGAACAAGAACGTGAATTAGTTACTTTCTTCTTCTTTTTTTTTTTTTTTTCTTTTTTTCCTTTCTTCTTCTTCTTCTTCTTCTTAAACATCTAGCCAATTCATATATTTGACGGAACAATTTCCATCTGGATTTTCCTCATCAACACAGTCCCTCGAGTGGGCTTTTGCAGACACCCGCAAGATGGCGCCACGAAAGTTGAATGGCTTTGCAGCTGGGCAACATTTGAGAGTGTCTGTGAACAGAACTCGACAGAGAAACCACGTCATTTGTCAGAGGACTAAAACTTCACCATTGACAAACAACAACCAACCAATCAAGCAGCCGAACCAACAGGCAAACAAACCAATACTTGCCATTTGAAAAAAAAGGTCCCTGAATTAATACCTAAAAAAAATATATATATATATATATATATATATACAATGAAACAATAAATTCCAAGGATAAGTACCGAGCACCATTCCAGCAACTTACAGAGCAGCTAGGTGTTGCAATGACTGCAAGAAATATTGAACTATAAACAAAGCTTGCTCTTATGTCTCAGATTATAGAAATGGGGGGGGGGGGGGGGGGGGGGGGGGGGGGGGGGGGGGGGGTGTAATTAAGCCTTCATATCTGCAGGGCAGATGATTCTGCCTAACTGACAGTATGTGCTTGAGTGGGTGAATGGGGAATAAATAAATGCTTCTCATAATGAACCTTCAGCAAGCTTATAGTCTCCAAAGCGGGAGACTATCTCCAATGGGGAGAAAGCTCACTAACATATAACTCCTGGTCAGATACCGGTATTTCGACACGTGATTGTTTCTCCTCAGTGACCGCGGAAAGTGGTAATTTGCCTCCTCTGCGGATTCATTCATTCATATATATGTGTACCCAAAATAAAAACACTGGAATAAGAAACCACCTGCGATGGGCAATAGCCCACAACATACCCAGCATGCAACTTTCCCTGAGAAACACAATACGGATTCCCAAACAACAGGTGAAGATGGAGTACGTGAAAACCTGCTCACTGAAAGCATCAACCTATGAGCATTAGAGCTTCTATGAATGCGTGAAATTAACATGTTTGGTTATTTCATGTTTGTGGATGCAGAAGATGAAGCACAAAAATAATAGAAAAAAAGTTAATGAAGGAAAAAAAAAAATATCCGAACAATAAAAGTCAACATCCACACAAACATAAATATTGATAGTGAGAGATACCTGGACACTCCATACACACGGACGAAACAGTGAATGGAGGTAACAGAAGGATCAAAGTATTCGGGGAGAGAGAGAGAGAGAGAGAGAGAGAGAGAGAGAGAGAGAGAGAGAGCATAGATACCTGGATGCCCCCAAAACCTCGCTGGTACCGTTCGAACTTCTCTTAAAAGCAAAGTGACTGACATTTATATACAACCTGATCCACCTGCTGCTTTCAGTTTCCGTCGCTCACAAATCATTCTCTAGACTAACAGTCGTTCACAACTAAAAGGTCAGCGTATTCACCACCAGAGGAACGCGTGTTCCAGGAATCAAAAGTGCGAGAAGAAAAACACGTTGCGTATATCCCTTAAGCGAAAATAAAAGGTATTATCGGCGTTTCTCGACTGCGAAACTGGAAGTGGCCGATTGAAGATACGCACAAAAACTGATGACGTGGTCCCGCTTTTGTGCTGACTGATAAATGCGTAGTTCGTCACGTGGTCTCCGTGTGAATGAAACAAGGCGACAGGTCGCATGTTTAGGACTCTCGACAACAGGAGAATGGAGATCGTAAGTACCAATCGCTAAGATTAAAAGAAAAAATAAAACATTACTTAATCTTCGATGCAAACAACAACAAAAAATTGTCTGCAAGGTCCACGAGGGAAAAAAAAATCTGAATAGACTCAGACTCATACTTTAATCATCACGACAACCAATAAGGGTCTAAAAATCATTTCTGAATAGCCTCAGACTCAGACTTTGTCACGATAACCAAATAAAGGTCTGTAGACACATCATGGTGATAACATTATGAGGAATCACCCTCAATGCGTTGACCATAATTCATATGGACCGTTCGTCGAGCCATTAATGTCTGTTCATACTCATGCAGTCTTGAACAGATTCTGCGATGTGGAACCGAGAGATCGTCATTATCCAGCAGTCCACTCGGGCAAAGTGACGTGCAGCCATTAGTTTCTTCCATACCCGGTCTGTGGTAACGCCCTCACAACTGGTCATTCATTCGGTAACCAATTCCTATACTCTCCATAGCCACGTCATCAGAATGACCCTCCGGTGGTCGTGGGGTTCAGTCCTAGGATGTGCTGCGGAGTAAAACCGGTGTTCTCTCTGTACAGCGGTGTTCCACGTGCTGTCAGGACGGTGGTGACAGGTATTTCACACCACCTCGCGCCACTCGCACACATGCCTAACGCACGAGGGTTCGCACGTGAGCGCCTGTATGTGCGCTCACGCATTCACACGCTTATAAGTGTGCCCCAACATTCACTAACAGAAAAGACCAACAATTCGACAGTTACAGAGATATTCCAACTGCAACGTGAATCGCTTTAAACCAATGGATAATGCTAAAAAGTCGACTGGGCTAAACATTAACACATCAAATTAAGAAAAGTTGAAACATTCTGAAATCCCTTTTTCCTTTAAATCACTCCCTCCCCTCCCCCACCTTCTTTTTTCTACTCTTGAACGAAACTCGTACGAAGAACAACTAGCTTAATCCATAAAAGGATTTATGTCGTTAGTTGTTGTGAGTGTATCATGATGTTCATTGGCTAAACAACGACAGTTCATTTTTTTTTTTCTTTTAGGCAACACACTTGTTCACAGAAGATCATTTTTTTTTTAAAGAAAACAAACTTGTTCACAGAAAAACAGTTCATTTTCTTTTAGAAAACAGACTCTTCACAGAAGTGACTGACTGCGATTTTCAATAACGCGTCAGTGAAAAGTCCGGTGCGTACATTTTGAATCGTATCATTTGTAAAGAGAGAATATGAATGTTTTGAACAGAGTTCTCTTTTTCCGGCAGATCGGTCAGTCCATGCCATCGCACACATGTCCCAACACACATCAGCCGACCAACACACACACACACACACACACACACACACACACACGCATACACGCACGCACGCACGCACGCACGCACGCACACACACACACACACATACACACACACACACACACACACACATACACACACACATCGCATACACATACACACATGCGCACACACAGACACACATATACTTGCGCGCACACGCACGCACGCACGCACGCACGCACACACACACACACACACACACACACACACACACACCACACACACACACACATACATACACACACACACGCGCGCGCGCGCGCCCGTATGAGTACAAACCATTCCCTTCTGTTACTTGAATTCATCTTGAGTGAATAGAAATTTTCTCTGGGCGCGCGCGCGCGCATACACCCCCACCCCAAAACAAATTAGAGGAGAGGGGGAGGAAGGGGCACTGAGAGAGAGAGAGAGAGAGAGAGAGAGAGAGAGAGAGAGAGAGAGACAGACAGACAGACAGACAGACAGACAGACAGACATTAAAAAATCAGAGAGAAACAGACAGACAAAGAGAGACAGAAAACAAGAGAAAGAAAACAGAGATATAGAGGGAGGGGAACCAAAGGTGAAGCCCCAAACAAATCTGCCAATTAGTAAGACGTAAAAGAATGGAAAAATCCTACTGTTTTTGGCGCTAATAAAACCGAGAGTGACCTCGTCTGAAGATTACTTGGAACCCTCGACTGTGGCACATACTTTCACCAGAAAATGGGACTCTCTCTCTCTCTCTCTCTCTCTCTCTCTCTCTCTCGAGAGAGAGAGAGAGAGAGAGAGAGAGAGAGAGAGAGAGAGAGAGAGAGAGAGAGAGAGAGAGAGAGAGAAGCGCAAACGTAAAAATCAGGTCAGGCCTGCTAACTAGTAGGACGCAAACGAATGGCGCAGCATATAATTGGGTTGGGGGCCAACACAACTAAGAGCTGACCTCGTTTGAGGATTACTTGGAACTTTCGGCCTTGATACACTAGGTTCACCAGAAAATGGGACGCCGTTTCTCTCTCTCTCTCTCTCTCTCTCTCTCTCTCTCTCTCTCACACACACCACACACACACACACACACACACACACACACACATACACTCTCGCACGCACGCAAACGCGCTTACAGAAGCACACAGAGAAGAGACATAGAGAGACAGACAGACAGACAGAGAGAGAGAGAGAGAGAGTCAGAGAGAGACAGACAGGGACAGAGAGAGAGAGAGAGACAGACAGACAGACAGAGAGAGAGAGAGAGACAGACAGACAGACAGACAGAGAGAGAGAGAGAGAGAATCGAAATCAAAACGACCACAAACGTTTAAGGGAAAGGCCGCAGAGTTCATCGAAGTGATGACGTCTGATTCACAATAAACAAATAACATTAACAACTTGCTTGCGTTGGAATCTAACCAACTTTGCGTCGTTCTGTCCTTATGTTCTAAATCATTGCTAATCATGTTCCAAATCATTGTTAATTAGGTTCTAAATCATTGTTTATTGTGGTCTTAATCATTGTTAACTGTGTTCTAAATCATTGTTAATCATGTTCTAAATCATTGTTCACTATCTTCTAAATCATTGTTAACTGTGTTCTAAATAACTGTTAATCATGTTCTAAATCATTGTTCACTATCTTCTAAATCATTGTTAATAATGTTCTAAATCATTGTTAATTATGTTCTAAATCATTATGTTTTTAAAACATTGTTAGTCATGTTCTAAATCTTTGTTAATTATGTTCTATATTATCGTTAATCATGTTCTAAATCTTTGTTAATTATGTCCTAAATCATTGTCAATCATGTTCTAAATATTCTTAATTATGTTCTAAATCATTGTTGAACATGTTCTAAATCATAGTTAATAATGTTCTAAATCATTGTTAATTGTGTTCAAAAATCAGTTATGTTCTAAATCATTGTAAATCATGTTATAAATCATAGTTAATTGTGTTCTAAATCACTGTGGAGTTCTAAATCATTGTTTAACAGCGTTCTAATTCATTATTGATTGTGTTCTGAAACACTGTTAAGTGTGTTCTAATTCATTGTTAATTGTGTTCTGAAGCACTGTTAAGTGTGTTCTAATTGATTGTTAATTGTGTTCTGAAACACTGTTAATTGTGTTCTAATTCATTAATTGTGTTCTAATTCATTGGTAATGTGTTTCTGATTCATTGGTAATT
>JADBJO010003881.1:42500-55000 GCA_016801955.1 Conus betulinus | reverse complement strand
AGAGAGAGAGGCAGACACTTCGAGTCACCCCTACCTGTTCCTTGCTTGAGCCACTCCTAAGCTAACGACTGTATTTTGTTTGTTTCACCAACAGCTCGATTTCTGAAAAAACTGACAAAGCAAAAGAAATGGGGAAAATGTGGCACACTTTGTGACGTCAAATGTGTGGTTATGCTGATAAATGTCTGACGTGCATTTCATCTTCAAAATATGCGTCAGCTGCTACTGCCCCCATCCCCTCCCCCACCCACCCTTTCTGTGTTTGCTGGTTGTCTACGATTAAATATGTTTACAGAGTTCCTTTATTTAAATGTAAATGAATGCAGGTTGTTGTGAGTTTGTTTTTGTTTTCGTTTTTTTTTTTGTTTTCGCTTTTTTTGTTTTTTTTCCATTTAGATGCTTCAGCCACATGTTCCATGACGTATCTATGTAGTGTTGAAACATTATCCCCTCCCCCATTCTCTCTCTCTCTCTCACACACACACACACACAAAAAAAAAATAAAACAAACAAACAAACAAGCAAAAAAACAAATCCATCACACACACACACACACACACACTCTCTCTCTCTCTCTCTCTCGAACACCTATGTCACACTTTCGGGTTTTCAAATTTTTCAAATTGATCAATACTATTCATGGGGGAAATAAAAACTGATTATTGTAACTTTCGTACTAAGAAACAGGCGATTTCAGGCTACAAAATTGCTAATACATCCATTTTCCCTCCTGAAATCACAAAAAGAATGCATGCTGATTTATATTTTTCTGAAAGCATGAATTTTTTTTTTCTTCAAGAAATCATGGAAAAGAACATACATCATGATCTTTTCCTGAAATCATGGAAGAACACAGACTTCCTTTTTCACAGAATAGAACATGTTTTTTTGTTTGTTTTTTGTTGAGATAACAACAAAATACTGAATTTGGTTTGTTCTAAAATCACGACAGAGAACTGACTCTCCCTTTTTTTTTATTTGGTCCCTAAGCCACAGAAGAAAAGCAATTAATTTGTGTTCTTTTGAATTAATGGAAAACAACAGGCATATCTCATATTGAATAAACGGAAGAAAACATGGGTTTTTTGTTTGTTGTTGTTGTTGTTTTTTTTACCTGCATTTAAAAAAACGTGAAATAGAACAGATGTTTTCCTTTTCCACGTCTAAAATAATGGAACAGAACATAATAATAATAATTATTATTATCATTATGATGATGATGATGATGATGATGATGATGATACCTATTATTATTCTTATCCAACAGGTGAGGACACCCATATTACTTTCTCCTGAAATTTTTTTTTTTTTTTTTAATAATTTTCAACACCATGAAAGAGAGCAGAATATTTCCCCCCTCGTTGATTTCAAGTCAAGTCAAGTCAAGTCAAGTAAACTTTATTATCTCAATTTGAGAAATAATTTGTGGTCACACACATTCACAGCAAATAACACAATAATTTAGCCACATTACCCATTTTCTCACATATGACATACATTCATATAGAGGAATTTGGATTTCAATTAAACATCTTCTCGGTTCACACGAAATCAATGGACAGGGGAATAAAACTTGTTTAAATCTGACACTTCTGCATTTAACCGATCGATATCTTCGTCCTGACTGAAGAAGGTCATACTGATTTGCAAGAACGTGGGTCTGGTCACACGTAATCTTCTTCGCTTTACAAACAACAACACGGCACCTGTATAGCTCACTCAGACTTTTTTGTCTCTCACCAACGATTTTTCCTCCTCCCACGTTCACCACTTTCTCAAGCACATTTCTGCTCTTCACAGTCAACCCCACCATACCAACATATAAAATGAGAAAGTTAGAACAGATTCCAAGCTGCATCCATCTCTCTCTCTCTCTCTCTCTCTCTCTCTCTCTCTCTCTCTCTCTCTCTCTCTCTCTCTCTCTCTCTCTCTCTCTCTCACGGAAGATAACACACATCTAAAAAAAAAAAAAACACCCAAAAACAAACAAACAAACAAACAAACAAAAACCTGCCTGTGAAATGAATGACAACAGACGTTATTTTCCTATTTTCTTCTGAAGTCAGGGGAAGACAACAGGGGTTTCTAGTTTCCTTCTGCCAGGTCATCAAAGACAAAATGCCTTGTCATGTCACTGTCCCCTCAAACCGCACACGACACACAGACACTGTCGTTTTTTTTCTTCTGAAATGACAGTAGAGAACAGCCCTTCTATTCTTCTCTTTCGAAATCATGGACCATGAAAACTTTTCTTTTTCTTTTCTTTCTTTTTTTTTTCGAATTTACAGAAGAGGAAGATTTCATTTTCCTTCCATCCTACAGGAACACAACGGACAGTTTCTTCTTCTTTCTTTTAAAGACACAGAAAAGAACAGGCCTTGATTGCCTTCGATTCTGAACGTGTGGAGAAATCACACTTTTTTTTCTTTATCCACTTTTTTTCAAAGGAGAATGGGCGGGTTTCTTTTTTCTTTCTTCGGACACCACAGAAGCAAAGATTTGCTCTATCTTGAAATCATACAGAGAACATACACTGCATTTTTCTCCTTCTAAAATGATCCAAAAGTAACAGACATTATTCATTTTTTCTTCTGAAATTAAGGACGAATCTTCTTTCCTCCGAAATATCAGAAATATGTTTTTTCTTTTTTTAAATAACGAAAGAGAACAGTTTCACCCCCTTCCCCTCCCCCTTCCCCCAATTGCAGAAGATAGCACACGTTTTACATAAAATCTTTCTTCTGAAATCACGGGGACATGTTTGGTTTTTTTCTTCTGAAATCACAAAAAGTACACAGCATTTGCTTTTTTCCCTTTTCTTCTTCTCAATCACTGAAAAAAAGACCTAATACAAAACGTTCACCTTCAGTCTTTCGAAGGTGACTGGAACTTTTCATTCCCTCTTCTAAATCACAGAGAACAGACCCTGTTTCCTTTCCGTCCTCTGAGAACATCATCACAGAAGATAACTGTCATCTTCTTTTACTGTGTTTCTAAAACCATGGATGATGGCAGAAGTGGACTGACATTTTCCCTTTCTTTCTTCTAAAATCACGGAGAGATTACCCCCCCCCCCCCCCCCCCCTTTTTTTTCTAAACCTCTTCTAAAATCAGGGAAGAGGCGGACATTTTGTTTGTTTTCGTTCGTTCGTTTGTTTTTTTTTTTTTTTCCCCTTTGTTTTTACTCCAGTAGAAATCGCGGAAGAGAACGGCTGTCGCGATCTCCACAGGCAATCAGTACAGAGCAGTTTAATTTCGATCAGTGGAGATCACGATTGGCATTGACACCGTGTGGTACAGCCGTCAGGATTGACATTGACACGGTGTGGTACAGCCGTCAGGATTGGCATTGACACCGTGTGGTACAGCCATCAGGATTGGTATTGACAACCGTGTGTGGTACAGCCATCAGGATTGGCATTGACACCGTGTGGTACAGCCGTCAGGATTGGCATTGACACCGTGTGGTACAGCCATCAGGATTGGTATTGACACCGTGTGGTACAGCCATCAGGATTGGCATTGACACCGTGTGGTACAGCCGTCAGGATTGGCATTGACACCGTGTGGTACAGCCGTCAGGATTGGCATTGACACCGTGTGGTACAGCCGTCAGGATTGGCATTGACACGGTGTGGGTACAGCCGTCAGGATTGGCATTGACACGGTGTGGTACAGCCGTCAGGATTGGCATTGACACGGTGTGGTACAGCCGTCAGGATTGGCATTGACACCGTGTGGTACAGCCGTCAGGATTGGCATTGACACCGTGTGGTACAGCCGTCAGGATTGGCATTGACACGGTGTGGTACAGCCATCAGGATTGGCATTGACACGGTGTGGTATAGCCATCAGGATTGGCATTGACACGGTGTGGTACAGCCACCATGAAGTCCCACACCTAACTCAGTGCAGTTTGAAAGGTCAATTACGACTTCTTTACTCTGTAAATGTTTATTTTGAAACACTTTTTTTTTTTACTCTGTAAATGTTTTTCTGAAACACTTCTTTACTCTGTAAATGTTTATTTTGAAACATGGTAATTTGACTCCTCTGCTGCCTTTTCGGTTTTTCTGGTATAGCATTCTTCTTAAAACCGAAAAGGCAGAGGAGTCAATTTACCACTTTCCGCGGTCACTGAGGAGAAACAATCAGGTTTCGAAATATACCGTATCTGACCAGGAGTTATATGTTAGTGAGCTTCCTCCCCATTAGAGATTGTCTCCCGCTTCGGAGACTATAAGCTTGCTGAAGCTTCATTTTGAGAAGCATTTATTGTTCCCCATTCACCCACTAAAGCACATACTGTCAGTTAGGCAGAATCATCTACCACTGCAGCAGATATGAAGGCTTATCACCCCCCCCTATTTCTACAATCTAAGACAAGAGCAAGCTTTGTTTATAACTCAATATTTCTTGCAGTCATTGCAACACCAAGCTGCTCTGTGAGTTGCTGGAATGGTGCTCGGTACTTATCCTTGGAATTTATTAGTTTATATACATACATATATATATATATATATATATATATATATATATATATATATATATACACACATATATATATACACATACATACATACCCTGCCTTTCAGACACTGTTGGTAGAAGACAATAAAGACTTTTCAGATATCCTCACTCTTTCCATGAAAAGTGCTCTTTATGATATTTTCCCAATACCTAATAATGGATGTGACTGGTGATTCTTTCCACAGTCGAGACCACAGAATGATGACGGATCAAAAGCCACCCGCATCTTAAATGGAATCATCTGTCACCTGACCCCTTTCTGTTTTGTTGAAGACTTTTTGACACGGGTAGGTCTTTAGAAATTGTTACCAGAGTCAAGCTTACCAAAAAAATGTCTAGATGCTATTTAACAACAACAACAACAAAATTAGAACCAGCTAATTGTTTTTCCATTTCAGTCAGCGGTCTACGCTGCCTAATGTGTCATCACAATGCAGTTGGGATTCATCTTCTTATATGCTATCATCAACATCGTAATTGTCATGATGATGATGATGATGATGATTACTATCATTATCATCATCTATATATCCTGCATTGTTAACGTGACCTTAAAAACGCTCCTTGCATTGTTCTTTATTTGGAGTGAAAATCAGAATCACACACAGAAACATTCCTTCATGTAATTTCACGTTTCATTTAGATGTAACGCAGTTATACACGCATCTATGCATTTTCAATGTATAATGCAGTTTCAACACGTGAAACGATGTTGGTTTCAGTGATTATTGTAGCTGTTTTATTCTCATTTTAGCCAGCCGATAACGCAGGGCCCTTCTATGCTTGTCACTACTTTGGAAAAATGTCCCATCACTATTTTCCCCTATCCCTGCCACATCTGTGCTTCAAGACTAGCCAAGAGACAGCAGGACAGGAACGGGTGTGTGTGTGTGTGTGTGTGTGTGTGTGTGTGTGTGTGTCAAGATTTATGGACAGGAACGGGGGGGGGGGGGGGGGGGGGGTCAAGCTTTATGGACACATATCCCTCCGGCTCCAGGTCCTCTACTCTTCCTCTGGCCGACAAAAACGGCTTTCTAGGGGATATCGCCCCCTTCTGCCCTGAGGGAGAAAATTTCACTCTTCACAACTGACCTGGCCCTGGTGTTTTGTCCGTTTTACTGTCTAAATTAGGACCACTGTGTTTGTGAAGATCTGAATTGAGATTTAAATGGCCTTAAATCCAGTCCAAAAAAAAATCTTAAATGAAATGATTTCCTGGATATAGAGATAGAGAAAGTGAGAGGAGAGAGAGAGAAAGCGAGAGAGAGAGAGAGAGAGCGAGAGAGAGAGAGAGAGAGAGAGAGAGAGAGAGAGAGAGAAGAGAGAGAAGAGAGAGAAGAGAAGAAGAAGAAGAAGAAGAAAAAAGAAAGAAGAAAAAAGAAAAAGAA
The DNA here is from genome assembly GCA_016801955.1 of Conus betulinus. Classification (NCBI taxonomy): domain Eukaryota; kingdom Metazoa; phylum Mollusca; class Gastropoda; order Neogastropoda; family Conidae; genus Conus; species Conus betulinus. The sequence continues at coordinate 49,082 of JADBJO010003881.1, read as the reverse complement.
AAAAAAACAGAAAAAAAAAAAACAGAAAAAAGAATGAGAGAAAGACAGACAGAAATAAAGAAAGAGACTGGTGAGGGGGTGGGGTGGGGGGGGGGGGGGGGGGGGGGCGCTACTCTCCTCCCGTGGCTTGAATTCGGACATGTTTCCTTTTTTATTCTCTCACCGATTCGTATCATCTGACCTCTGTATGACTATGACAAATCCGACCTTTGTACTCCCAAAATGTTCTTGAGGGTCAAACATCCTAAAACATTCTCCGTGCCCTTTTCTTTTTCTTTTCTTTTTTTGTCCCCCCCCCCCCCCCCCCCCCCCCCCCCCCCCCCCCCCCCCCCCCCCCCCCCCCCCCCCCCCCCCCCCCCCCCTTTTTTTTTAAATCAAAACACAATCCAAGTTTCGGTCCCTCATTCAATAATTTCTGTTCCTTTTGATGACAAGCCACAAACGCGATTTCTTATTGTTCGCAGTTTTCCCTTTCCGTTTTTCATTCTTCTGAAATCACGGAAGTATACAGGTACTGACTCACTGGCCTAGAAGTACGAAGTATACAGGTACTCACTGACTCACTGGCCTAGAAGTACGAAGTATACAGGTACTGACTCACTGGCCTAGAAGTACGTACGAAGTATACAGGTACTGACTCACTGGCCTAGAAGTACGAACAAAGTCAGCGATTTCAAACCGGTCAGAACACATGGCCCAGATCGCTGACCAATCACTGTGGTACATGTGATCTGTGTTGGAAGTATCGATGACCTAGATGGATCTTCGGGGCCGGCCAAATATTCCGAAGGGCGTTCCCGTGATTTAGATGGTCAGTAGCAGAATGACACAGCCTCCACGTACCCCCTGTCCCGCCGTTCTGATTCTTCTGCCGTTGTTCCGTTGACTGATGTGCTGATGTTGAATGTCAGTGTGTTGACCACGGTCCCTAGCAGTCTGATTCAACCGATTCATTTATGGGTGTGTTTATTCATTCATTCATTCGTGACTTTGCTCTCCTGTCTTCCGCGGTCTCTCAGTGGTACCCCCCCCCCCCCCCCCCCCCCCCCCCCCCCTTGCCACGTCGCTGCTAGCGGTCTGTCCTGCCCTCGTTGCTCCCCTCTCCCTCCCCACTACCCTCCCTCCCCCCCGCCACACAGCCACTTCTACAGCCGTCCTGCAGCAACTTCCACACCCACAGCCCCACAAGACCATCTGGTCATCACTTCTACAGCCGTCCTGCAGCAACTTCCACACCCACAGCCCCACATGACCATGTGGTCGCCACTTCTACAGCCGTCCTGCAGCAACTTTCAGACCGACAACCCCCACATGACCATCTGGTTGTCACTTCTACAGCCGTCCTGCAGCAACTTCCACACCCCACAGCCCCACATGACCATGGTGTGGTCGCCACTTCTACAGCCGTCCTGCAGCAACTTTCAGACCGACAACCCCACATGACCATCTGGTTGTCACTTCTACAGTCCTGCAGCAGCTTCCACACCCCACAGCCCCAAATGACCATCTGGTCATCACTTCTACAGCCGTCCTGCAGCAACTTTCAGACCGACAACCCCACATGACCATCTGGTTGTCACTTCTACAGCCGTCCTGCAGTAACTTCCACACCCACAGCCCCACATGACCATGTGGTCGCCACTTCTACAGCCGTCCTGCAGCAACTTCCACACCCACAGCCCCAAATGACCATGTGGTCGCCGCCGTGAGACAGCCCACCACAGGAGACACAGCGCCCTGACGAGTTCGGTTTTTCATCCCATGTTTTTTTTTAAGTACATTTTTGTTTTGTTTTTCTCTCCTGCTTCATATTTCGATCATATCTAAGCAGCTCGTCAAGGATTAAAAAAAAAAAATCTTTTTTTTCCCCTTCGCTTCCTCCTTACGTTGAATTCCCCTTTTCCAAGACCACATGGACATGAATGTGTGGCACTGGAGAGATACATGGAAAACAGCTCTATATATTTTTTTCTTCGCGCGTTGGGTCATGTTCATATCCCCACTGATCATTTCTCTATAGAGTTTTTCGTACATTCTCCCTGCAAGGAAAGATGGTTTTCACATACCCTCTTGAAAGAGCGAATGAGATTAGTATCCGATTCTCGAAGTAGTCCTATTTGAATAGTAGTATTTCAGAGGTCATTCGTGGCATGTAAGGCCGAAGGGGACTACGGCAGTCAGTGATGTGAAACGAACCCAGAGACTGGGTCGCTGGGCAGCGCTGGGCAAGGAGGTCATCAGCACGAGTCCAACTCCTTCACGGGCACACAGTGTGAGGGCACACGATAGAACTAACACCATGTCAAATGTACAATGCAGCAAGCAAGAAGAAGAAATGTAACAATGTTGTATTATCGGGTGTGTGTCCCATATATAAATTTACATTTTTACATTTTCATTCGCGTAATCGTTAAAACGACAAACCAAAAACCCTACATGTAATATACGTAAGGAACCGATTTTCACACAAGGTGACAGTCCTGATCAGATATGGCTCCTTGAGATCGGCTGGGATATTAACAACATGAACTGACTACTGCGCAATTTATGGGGAAACACGTCATGAAAAATTTAACACAATTGTTACACTTTTCAATGCGAATGCTGCATCAGCATCCTTCAATGTATATACTTTAAAAATCTAAAACAGTACTTGTGAGCGGCTAAATTTTGGGTAAAAAAAGCACGCGCGCGCGCACACACACACACACACACACACACACACACACACACACACACACACACACACACACACACTGCTCCACAGCTTTGTGGCAAAAAAATCACCACAAACGACCATCCCAAAGAGTCCCAAACGACGAAGCGTGTTCTGTTACACAGTGAACAGCAACGTGTACGACAGTTATGAATCTGTAAGTACTGCTGAAGAGTTCACGTAATTGAAAATAATGTAATTTGTTATTTACCACAATCACATTCTATCGGGCTCGATAATCATCAATCTGAAGATACTGGCAGCCTGGACGAAAAAATGAATATCTGTTACACTGTTCCTACATCCCGAACGAAAATTATCACAACAACTGTTATAAATTATGGGCATCATGCATAAAAAAAATATTAAAACTGCTTTTCTTTTTTCGTCAAGACAAATGCAGCGTTCTATTCATCGAAGAGAGAGCTGCACTGTGACATGTGGTATGATGTTAATCAGCCCAGTACCTTTTTCGATGGTAGATTTTGGTGAACGTTCCTCAAATTGCTATACGCCATGGCTCAAACTAGCTTGTCTGATCACACAGCCGTTTAGGAAACTCCCCCCCCCCCCCCTTCCTTTTCTTTTTTTTTTCTGACGTGATTTGCGATTGGTGAACGCGATTTACCTGCACAACAACTGACGTCATGTTGCTGAGCAGGGTACCCGATAACACAGCACACATCAGGGTGCAGCGAAGTTAAAATCTGTGCAAATTAAATTGACAGTGATACAAAACCACACATCAGGGTGCAGCGAAGTTAAAATCTGTGCAAATTAAACTGACAGTGATACAAAACCACACATCAGGGTGCAGGGAAGTTAAAATCTGTGCAAATTAAAACTGACAGTCCTACAAGACCAAGTCATAAATGGGGGAAATGAAGGGAAAAAAAACTTCAGAAGCAAAGTCAATCTGCAACTTCAGAAGAAAAAGTGACACTAACTGAACATATCTGTAAAACTCTGTTTTGGCGTTCTCTTCTCAGTTTTCCTCCTGTGTATCAACTTTTGTCCGGGTGGCATGAAGAAGGTATGGACAAACATGGCTGTGCCTTCAGCAAAATTGTTCGAGACCGAGCTTTTTATCGAGGAAATGACTACAAACGTTATCAAGGCTATGACCAGTTACTCTGAAAAAAGCAACTTCACTTGACCCGTCTCTTCATATTGACTTATTCATTTAATATCTGCAAAGCAAGCCTGTCCATAGACTCCTGTTTCAAGCAGCACACTTCACTGACGCGCAGAATGCATATGACACTGTGGCTCAGAACGAGTCTCCTTTCATCACACATCAAGACACAACTCACCTTCATCGAGCAAACCAACAGAGTCCACACCAAGTAACTGACAACAGCGTGATGACGACGACGATGATGACTTACTGTCTAAGACCCTGCCACCCACTGCCAACCAACACTGAGGCCACGAGGTAAGAAACCAAGCGGCTTTTATACAGGGTACGAAAAACGTCCGCATAAGATAAAAGACACCGGGCGGAGATTACTTTCCTCCGTCGCCTACAAAGTCGAAGCTATAGACACCTCATCACCACCATTCCTGGGGAAAAGAACAAAGCGCTCCCATATTTCGTATTTCCTTACCCAGCCACACTCACATTGCCTGCGAGCAGACTGCAAGCAAGAGCTCTCGCTGCCACTGAGGTTGGCAAATGATAAGGAGGTGTGCTGTGTCCGCCCTCAGAACCAGTCACAGAAAAGAAGACCGGTTGACGTGGCAGGATGGAATCGGGCAATTCTTGGGGAAGAAAGACAACAGACCTGCTATTAGCGCTCCTTTTGCTAGACACACACAGTTCAAAGACCAACTGTTCCAAACTGAATCTTCCTGGTTCCGATGGCACGACCTCTTCCCGCGTTGTGTCTGTCTGAGTTGTAACGTTTCGGGATTAGTTTTGTTCCTGTTACGACCTCTCCCCGCTTTGTGTCTGTCTGAGTTGTAACGTTTCGGGATTAGTTTTGTTCCTGTTCGACGCCGCATTACTTTTCCAAAGCCGTAAATCCATGTCGCTATAGTGTTGAACTTCATTTTTTTTTTTTTTTTTTTTTTTTTTTTGGGGGGGGGGGGGGGGGGGGGGGGGGGGTGGGTTCTTTTCAGCTGTAGGAGCGTGAGTGGAGTTGGGGGTTTACTGTATTTTTTTTCTTTCATTATATTTTTCCCCCAATGTCATTTCAATCTTTTGAAACTTAATTATGACCTATAGTACCTTCCTGTGAACCAGTGATCCACACCCACGTTCCAACACATACCCCCCTCAGCTCACATTGGTATATTCATTAGGCAGGAGTTCGCGAGCACACACGTATGCAAACGTGCATACACACTTACGCACAACTGAGCACGCGCGCGCGCGCGCGCGCGCGCACGCACGCACACACACACACACACACACACACACACACACACACACACACACACACACACACAGAGGGATCTGTTGCGTTCGTTCATTCACTGAACCCCTGCATACTGTACTGTGTTATGCCTAGAGGTTCACAGTGTCACTAAGTTATACAGCATCATGTCATGTCTTGTCATGTCATGTCGTCTATTCTGCCTAGGCCTTGACACTGACTCTGTCGTCTCTTCTCGTGTCGTATTGCTATTACTGTACGTTTTATTGTGCTCTGTACTGTTGTATCGTGTGTGTGATACACTGACTCTGTCGTCTCTTCCCGTGTCGTATTGCTATTACTGCATGTTTTATTGTGCTCTGTACTGTTGTATCGTGTTGTGATACACTGACTCTGTCTCTGTCGTCTCTTCCCGTGTCGTATTGCTATTACTGTACGTTCTATTGTGCTCTGTACTGTTGTGTCGTGTGTTGTGATAAAAAAAAAGTTTTGTAAAGGATCGAGTCATGTCGCATAATCATGCTTTGTGTTTACTGTGTTGTATTCTACCATGTTGTAAGGTATTTGCGGTGTGTGTGTGTGTGTGTGTGTGTGTGTGTGTGTGTGTGTGTGTGTGTGTGTGTGTGTGTGTGTGGCATGAAGCTGTGTTACAAACAGTAAACGATAGTGTAAACTGCTACATCATACTGGCGCTCGTAACAAACTGTACTCTGTTGTATTGCACTGTGTCACATGATAGCGTATTGTGCTGTAATGCGCCGTGCTACATCGTTTAGTACAGCAGTGTTCTGAATTTTTTTTTGCAGTACTTATTTGAATAATACGCTATCGTTCCGTTGTGTGGTATACCGCGCTGTGTTCATAGTGTTGTATTGTGTTGTACTAATATCGATCTGGTCACACAGAATGTTATGTCATTGAAGGCACGGCATCACCGCAGGCCGGCAACACTTTTCTTTTCTTTTCCTATTTTTCCTTTCCTGTCCTTTTCTTTTTTTTCTTCCCAGTGAATTCCATCGGCGCCTGAGACGTGTCCTTTCCGCTAGCGAAGCGCGCTGTAAACTGGTGTCGGGGACCGACTGGACACCGTCTCCTGATGCTGTGGCTTCTTTAACGTGCCCATTTGTTCGCTCCACCACCTACCACTCTCTCTGGTCTCGTCCTCAAGACTGATTTCCGTGCACACCCCCCCCCCCCCCCCCCCCCCCCCCTACTCCCTCTCGTCAGTGACTTTATCTTGTTAGCGCGGTACGCTAAGGTGAGGGAGACGGGAAGCGGGGGCGAGGAGAGGGAGGGATGATTGAAGGGAGGGGGGTGAGGGGGAGGCGGAGGTGGGGAGGGGGGAGAGACGCATGCTCCGCGCGCTCTGTTGAAGACGATATTTACTGATGTTCAGTGAACTTACTAGAGACACATCAGTGCTCATTTGAAGGCGTACTGTTAAAGGACCAACAAAGGATCTGAATCTGAAACATCGATTCTCTCTCT
>JADBJO010003881.1:35000-37500 GCA_016801955.1 Conus betulinus | reverse complement strand
TGTGCTGAGGGTAGTGTGTGAGTGTGGTGAGGGTGGAGAGGACGGTGAGGGTGGTGTGTGTGGTGAGGGTGATGAGTGTGGTGAGGATGGTGAGTGTGGTGAGGGTGGAGAGTGTGGTGCGTGTGTGCTGAGGGTAGTGAGTGGTGAGGGTGGAGAGGGACGGTGAGGGTGGTGAGGGTGGTGAGCCCACAGTTCTAGGAACACACACCTGAGCCGTCTTCATTCCCCGAATCACAGGGATCAGCTAACCAGGAAGAACGTCACCACCACACCTGGGAAACAACAACAGCAACAAATCACAACAAAAACAAACAAAGAAACAAGAACAAACATGCCGAACCATGAAAGGTCAAGCCGTCCCGAAGTCGTGATCGACTACAGGCAAGCGTCTTGCGCGCGCGCACGCACGCACGCGCGCGCGCGCGCGCGCACACACACACACACACATTTACACATACACACACAGTCATGTACACATACATGCACACATACACATATATGCACACACATGCACATATGTATGCACACACACACATACACATGCGCACGCACGCGATCACACACACACACACACACACAGAGCAAGCGTGCTAGCGAGTGAGCGAGCGAACGAGAGAGAGAGAGAGAGAGAGAGAGAGAGAGAGAGAGAGAGAGAGAGGAGAGAGAGAGAGAGAGAGAGAGAGATTTGATTTCTTTTTTTTTTCAAAAACTGCTCGACTGCTTGGCTAACAGGGAATGAATACCTCCCGACACACCTCTGGCGCCCGACACAAGAAATTGGTAGTTTGCAGTGAATACCTGACTTAGATGTCAGTCTGACAGGTAAGTTATGTGTTGCCTTAAAATGCCCCCCACCCCCCCACCCCTCTCCACCCCAAGTCCACCTGCCCACGTTTCTAGTCTTTCCCGTCCGCGATATCATCTCAGCTTCATGTAGTTGCAAAAAACGTTGATTGAATGTAACGACCCAAAGGTCAGTGAATAAATACGAGAGAGAGAGAGAGAGAGAGAGAGAGAGAGAGAGAGAGAGAGAGAGAGAGAGACAGACAGACAGACAGACAGATCAGACGAAGAGAGTCTTCCTGGCGTGAAATCACACACAATTCAAAAGAGAAACTCAAGAGTACAATACGAAACCATTGCACATGGTTAACTGAGTGATATGTCTAAGAAATTTGACTGTCATATCAAATAGGATTTTGAACAGCACATCGCGCGCGATATTAATATTTGTCATAGATGATGATGGTGGAGATAGTGTATACACACACACACACACACACACACACACAGAGAGAGAGAGAGAGAGAGAGAGAGAGAGAGAGAGAGAGAGAGAGAGAGAGAGAAAGAGAGAGAGAGCAAAAGCTCCTTGGCCAACGTAAATAATAATGTGTAAGCTTGTTTATAGTAAAGAATTATAACAGGCTGAAAACGTCAAATAAAGAAATAGATTCATCAAAAACAACAACAACAAACAATGGTAGTCACAATTAAAAAAAAATCCAGAGTGTCTCAACTTACCTCAGCAGTTTTAAAATTCAAAGACGGGAAACTTTTCCTGCAGACGACAGTTAGATAAGCAGAGCCAGTCTCCCGCGTTGACGTCACAGCACACAGTTCGCCGACACGATGAAAGCAGACGACTGCAAGCCCTTCAGCATACGCCTAGGAGCTCTGCAACAATCGAATTATTCAGAATTCGTTACAATGGGAAACAAACTGAAATACATAATTGACACTTTTCTCGTCGTTTTTTTTTTTTAAATTTTATATATATTTTTTTTATATAAATCCACTCATACACACTAAATAGCGTCTGGCGAGTATGTTCGTTTCCTTTCCCGTTCGGTATATCATGTTCACCTGCCAGCCGGCCCAAAGCTGAGCAAGGCGTAATAATTAAATTGTGTGTGCTGCTTATTAATGTTTGTGTCGGTTGATCACACCTAATTCAAACATGCTTCCATATGATTTTGTTTAGTTCCTTATCCATGCAGTAGTTCGGTTGATTATTCCCTCGTCTCGATCGACCGTTCCACCAAGTGCCAGTGTTACCATCAGGCGTGGTTTTCTTTTTTCTTTTTTTTTTTTGTGTGTGTGTGTGCTGAAACGTGTTTCAGAGTTTTCTTTGTTTACAGAGTGGGCGGGGAAAGCAGCAGCTGGAAAATGGGGGATTGTGGAGGGTGACGAAAACAGAGGCAGGAGATCACAAGGAACGTACAACACAGTGACACACGAGCGCGCGCGCCTTCAACGTCTTATCTTTGCTGGGGCCCATCTTATTGTCGTTCCGGTGGTGTGCCAGCGCACGTGTGAAGTTATTGGTATGCAGGCTCCCTGTGCGCAGCTATTCTGAGGTAGTTAAAAATCCGTCTCAGTGCGATGTCACACATCACTTTTATGTTCGGTTTAGATCTTGATGTTAAACCTGAATGCTCTCTCTCTCTCTCTCTCTCTCTCTCTCTCTCTCTCTCTCTCACACACACACACACACACACAC
>JADBJO010003881.1:27500-32500 GCA_016801955.1 Conus betulinus | reverse complement strand
TCTTTCTTTCCCCCATGTAAAACGCACTTATCTGCGATTTACTCCCACCAAATTCACTTTTTTATTAAAAAAAAAGAAAAGAAGGTCGCAGCAGTTTGCTCGGTGATGATTATGACAGAATTTTAATAACTGTATGTGAACGAATATATCGATCAGAAAAAAAAGGTTTTATATTGGGGAAAAAAAAATCATTAAAACAATTGTGATTATATGGAGTGAAAAAAAAAAGTCATGAAAATAATTAATACGAGGTAGCCGTATATACCTATTGCATTATTATTATTATGCACGGCAGATATTTTATTTTATCGCACTTCAACTGACGCAAATAAAGGTTACAAACTGGCAAATGAGGAGAAAGTGCGACTGTTCTTGACACTAATGTTACTCATCTTTATGCTGATATGTGTGGTGATGCTGTTGTCCTCGTTCAATCATTATTGTTGTTGTCATCCTTGAAAAGGCCAGTGTGGTCAGCTTGGCAAATCTTCTTTTTTTTTTTCTTTCAAATTTTCATACATAAGCAATAAATGAATAACAACGAAGAGACGTAAAAAGCATCGCAACAAATGCAGCAACACCAAGAACAATAACGACAACACCACCCCAAACCCCATGACACCACCACCCCAATCCCATGACAACACCACCCCAGTCCCATGGCAACACCACCGCAGTCCCATGACAACACCACCCCAGTCCCATGGCAACACCACCGCAGTCCCATGACAACACCACCCCAGTCCCATGGCAACACCACCGCAGTCCCATGACAACACCACCCCAGTCCCATGACAACACCACCCCAATCCCATGACAACACCACCCTCAATCCCATGACAACACCACCCCCAATCCCACGACAAAACCACCCCCAATCCCATGGCAACACCACACCACCCCCCCATCCCATGACAACACAACCCCCAAATCCCATGACAACACCCACCCCCCAATCCCATGACAACACACCCCCAATCCCATGACAACACCGCCCCCAATCCCATGACAACATCACCCACCCCCCAATCCCATGACAACACACCACCCAATCCCCCAACAACACCGCCCCCAACCCATGACACCGCCCCAATCCCATGACAACACCGCCCCCAATCCCATGACAACACCGCCCCCAATCCATGACAACACCGCCCCAATCCCATGACACCGCCCCAATCCCATGACAACACACCGCCCCCATCCCATGACACACCGCCCCCAATCCCATGACAACACCGCCCCCCAATCCCATGACACACCGCCCCCCATCCCATGACAACACCGCCCCCATCCCCATGACACACCGCCCCAATCCCATGACACACCGCCCCCAATCCCATGACACACCACCCCCCCAATCCCATGACATGACACCACCACCCCATCCCATGACAACACCACACCACCCCCCAATCCCATGACAACACCACACCACCCCCCATCCCCATGACAACACCACACCCCCCCAATCCCATGACAACACCACACCACCCCAATCCCATGACAACACCACACCACCCCAATCCCATAACACACCACCCCCCCCATCCCATGACAACACCACCCCCATCCCATGACCATGACAACACCACACCACCCCCAATCCCATGACAACACCACACACCACACCACCCCCAATCCCATGACACCACACCACCACCCCAATCCCATGACAACACCACACCACCCCAATCCCATGACAACACCACCCCATCCCATGACAACACCACACCACCCCCAATCCCATGACAACACACACCACCCCCATCCCATGACAACACCACACCACCCCAATCCCATGACAACACCACCCCCAATCCCATGACAACACCCACCACCCCCATCCCATGACAACACCACACCACCCCCAATCCCATGACAACACCACACCACCCCCATCCCATGACAACACCACCCTCATCCCATGAACAACACACCACCCCCCCCCCATCCCATGACAACCACACACCCCCCCCATCCCATGACAACACCACCCCAATCCCATGACAACACAACACCACCCCCAATCCCATGACAACACCACCCCCATCCCATCCCATGACCACACCACACCACCCCCAATCCCATGACAACACCACACCCCCCCAATCCCATGACAACACCACACCACCCCCCAATCCCATGACAAACACACACACCACCCCCATCCCATGACAACACCACACCACCCCCATCCCATGACAACACCACACCACACCCCCATCCCATGACAACACCACCACCCCCCATCCCATGACAACACCACACCACCCCCATCCCATGACAACACAACACCACCCCCCAATCCCATGACAACACCACACCACCCCCAATCCCATGACAACACCACACCACCCCATCCCATGACAACACACACCCCCCCATCCCATGACAACACCACCACCCCATCCCATGACAACACAACCCCAATCCCATGACAACACCACCCCCCAATCCCATGACAACGTCACACCACCCCATCCCATGACAACACACCCCCCCCATCCCATGACAACACCACCACCACCCCCATCCCATGACAACACCACCCCCATCCCATGACAACACCACCCCCATCCCATGACAACACCACCACCCACCCCCAATCCCATGACACACCACACCACCCCCACCCCATGACAACAACACCCCCCCAATCCCATGACAACACCACCCCCCATCCCATGACAACACCACACCACCCCCCATCCCATGACAACCCACCACCACCCCCAATCCCATGACAACACACACACCCCCCCAATCCCATGACAACACCACACCCCCCCCAATCCCATGACAACACCACCCCCCCCCATCCCCATGACAACACCACACCACCCACCCCCACCCATGACAACACCACACCACCCCCAATCCCATGACAACACCACCCACCCCCATCCCATGACAACACCACACCGCCCCCAATCCCATGACAACGCCGCCCCCATCCCATGACAACGTCACACCACCCCATCCCATGACACACACCCCCAATCCCATGACAACACCACCCCCCCATCCCATGACAAACATGACAACCCCCATCCCATGACAACACCACCCCCAATCCCATGACACCGCCCCAATCCCATGACAACACCGCCCCCAATCCCATGACACCGCCCCCAATACCATGACAACACCGCCCCCAATCCCATGACACCGCCCCAATACCATGACAACACCGCCCCCAATCCCCATGACAACCGCCCCCAATACCATGACAACACCACCCCCAATCCCATGACAACCCCCCCAATACCATGACAACACACACCCCCCCCAACATCCCATGACCACACCCCCCCCCCAATACCATGACAACACCCACCCCCAATCCCATGACACCACCCACCCCATATCCCATGACAACACCGCCCCCCAATCCCATGACACCACCCCCCCATCCCATGACAACACCGCCCCCATCCATGACAACACCACACCCCCAATCCCATGACAACACCACACCACCCCCAATCCCATGACAACACCACACCACCCACCCCCATCCCATGACAACACCACACCCCCCCAATCCCATGACAACACCACACCACCCCCCCATCCCATGACAACACCACCCACCCCCAATCCCATGACAACACCACACCACCCCCAATCCCATGACAACACCACCACCCCCCCATCCCATGACAACACCACACCCCCCCATCCATGACAACACCACACCCCCCCATCCCATGACAACAACACCACCCCAATTCCATGACAACACACACACCACCCCCATCCCATGACAACACCACACCACCCCCAATCCCATGACAACACCACCCCCAATCCCATGACAACACCACACCACCCCCATGACAACACCACACCACCCCCAATCCCATGACAACACCACACCACCCCCATCCCATGACAACACCACACCCACCCCCAAATCCCATGACAACACCACACCACCCCCATCCCCATGACAACACCACCCACCCCCCCAATCCCATGACAACACAACCCCAATCCCATGACAACACCACCACCCCCATCCCATGACAACACCACACCACCCCCCCATCCCATGACAACACCACCCCCCAATCCCATGACAACACCACACCACCCCCAATCCCATGACAACACCACACCACCCCCATCCCATGACAACACCACACCACCCCCAATCCCATGACAACACCACCACCACCACCCCAATCCCATGACAACACCACACACACCCCAATCCCATGAACTGCTCATCCCTGCACGACCTGTGAAGCCCAGGGGCCTACACAGTGCATGCACACTATTGCATGCACACTATTGCATGCACACTATTCCATGCACACTATTCCATGCATGCACACTATTGCATGCACTGTACTGCATGCACACTATTCCATGCACACAATTCCATGCACACATTGGTGCTAGCGACAGTTTACGTAACAGATGTAAACTTGTGGTAAATAGACAAAAACTGAGTAATGAAAATTACGGCAAAAGACAAACGTCAGGCGCACACGTGCGCGCGCGCGCGCACACACACACACACACACACACACATGCACACGCGCGTGCATGCGCACGCACGCACGCACACCTGACACACGAACGCGTGCGTGCGAACACACACACACACACACACACACACACAGAATTACAAATAACATGAGCTGATCAGTAAACAAATCTAAGCATTACGTTGCCTTCACACCGCCACCTGGTTCGTGGGAAAATAACAAAAATGACAAGGAAACAAACTCGGAATAACGAGCATAAGAGACATGCGAAAAACACCCCAAACCCATTCTTCATAGCAGCGAAAGGAGTATCATAGGAAGTTGAAGTTTGAAAAAAAAAAAAAAAAAAAACCAAACACACACACACACACACACACACACACACACACACACCAAAAAAAAACTTTCCATAACAACTTTAGACGTGTAACAAGCAAATTCGAACACAGAACTTCCATAAAACTGTTACGTCAAGTTTATTTTACAACATTGGATCCACGC
>JADBJO010003881.1:0-12500 GCA_016801955.1 Conus betulinus | reverse complement strand
TCAAATAGATAGAAAATACATAGTCTCTAAATCACTTAATGACAAAAACATATTTTCTTGGACATTTTCTAGACGAAAATGGAAAACCTCTGTCGTACTTATGTTTAAAAAGAAAAATACCAAATCGAAATCAATTTTGTTACTTTCATTGGATATATATCCATAATAACAGATTTTGCTAGAAGGTTTGGCATCATTGTAAAGTATAACAAGTATACAGAGACACAACTGTGTTTTAAAACAATTGTTTTTCCACTCATAAAGGCACAGATTTATATTATGATATTCTAACTGCTAACAATGAGACATTAAAATGTTCTCATGTGTGAGACACGAAGCTAGCCAAGAATCATAACTGGAAAAACTGTTTTTTTAACTACACACAAAATTAGTGAAGTAAAGCTAAAGTGGTTTCAGCTAAAAACATTGCATAGATGTTTGGGTACCAATGTTGTCTTAAATAAGATGGGAGTTTGTAAATAATTATAAGTGCAATTTCTGCAGAGATAATAAAGATAGTATTGATCATATATTTTGGAAGTGCAGACACGTATAGATACCTTGGAATTCACTTACTAATATAATGAAAGAGAAATGTATAAATGCAGAGAATACTAGGATCACAGAATCCTTTGTCTTGCTTGGCCATGACAGTGTTATTACTAGTGATGAAGTATTTAACTTTATAATGATCTTGCAAAATATTACATATTCAACTGCAAAGCAAAAAATAACGTCCCACAACTAAACGTGTTTCTCAATAAATTGAAAATAAGATATAAAACTGAAGAATATAATGCATATTTTAAAATGGACCACACACACATTTTTGCAATAAACGGTCTACATATATCCCATTACTATGCAATATTGACCCTTTACCATAACTATACATACAATACAGCGAAGTTGATTAATTACCAACATTTCAAGGGAACTGACTCTATATCTTGATAACAATGCAAAATTATTATTGAGGCCAACATGACACAGCAAAAGATGCTTATATGTAACAATGTGCATATGCTAGCATTCTACATACAGCATGTCGGATAATGCGCAAGAAATGTACCCAATCTTTGAAATATTATTGATACCCATATTTTCTTCTTCTCTTTCTCCCTCTCTCCCTCCCTCCCTCCCTCTCTCTCCCCTCTCTCTCTCTCTCTCTCTTTCTCTCTCTTTATGCTTTAAATACTAAAAAAAAAAAAAAAAAAAAAAAAAGAAATGTATATTTGATGCTTTATGCTTTGTTTATGTACTCATACTGCTTTATGTTTTGGAAAAAATAATAATAAATAAATAAACACAAACGCACAAGAGACAAAACATTACGTTGGAGGGCACGGAATAACTTTTTTTTTGGCATTATAAACGCTAAATGATGCTAAAAAAAGAAAAAAAAATTAAAGCAGCCATTCATAATATCAAGCAATTGTGCTTGATTCTTCAATTTCCAGGCTATTCCAGGCCATATCGCGATTTTTCCAAAACTTTTCCAGGGCCTGGAAAACGGACTTCAAATTTTCAGACTTTTCCAGACTTTTTAAGATCTGTATGATCCCTGTTATAGAAAAAATCATAAAGGGATTCATCTTGACAACAAATCAAATACATATAGAAGTAAAGGAATGAGAGAGAGAGAGAGAGAGAGAGAGATAGAGAGAGAGAGAGAGAGAGAGAGAGAGAGAGAGAGAGAGAGAATGACAATGACAATGTTTTAATATTAGGCCTCCAGCCTGTAGACATAGGTACACGTAAACAATGTAGTGGCTATCCAAACAGATGGATGATAGGAATCAACTTAAATTTGTAGCAATAACATGTTCTTCCCTATGTCTCAGTCTCAGTGCATAAAAGAATACACATAGCTACACACGGAATGACTCTGATTTCCTCACTACACAATAAATGTCTGCACTTTACTTCTGTTGACCAGTTAACCTTTAAATGCTTTGATATATATTTATCTCTTAGTAACGCGTAAGCTTCGCATCGAAAGAAAAAATGTAGCTCATCTTCACTATTCTTACAAAATGGGCACTGCATATCCTCAGAATAATTTTTCCTGTGGCGTCTATTTATCTTTAAATCATTTATGCCTAATCTGAATCCGGTGAGTGTGCTGATCTAAATTTGTTAATGGTTATTTTTTTTGATAAGTATTGTTCCACGGTGTGGAAGTAATTTGAAAGAGCAATAGAATTTAAAATCTGTCGCTGTCCTTAGTCTTGGATTCCCTTGTCTGTTGAAAACAGTCTATCATTCTTTGTTTGAATATTCTCAAAAACATTTTATAATTTCCAATCATTCCATTTATACCTCTCCGAAAAACCATACCTGTCTAAACATGCTTTAATAGATGACACCAAGTTATCAAATTTTGACTGTCTTTCTGCTTCAGCCTTTAGTGCTGAATTATGCTGTATTAAATATGCTTGGTGTGGTAAACGTGTTATGTCCATTTTCTGCATAGAAACCAACCAGTACTGAAGACTAGATATAGTGCTATCTATATATAAAGGGTATCTTCCGGTCTCATCATATGCCATTGTGTTCGGGGTCCTCAAGCTGACACCTAAAATCTTTTTACATGCAAATAGATGTACAGATTCCATTGTTTTCAAGTGAGTGACACCTCAGATTTCTAAGCATACAACAGCATTGGTTGACCTATGCATCAATCAACTCGAAAAACATTGTCATATTCATTCCTCCAAACTCCACATTGTTTACAGAATATCAACGACTTTTGCTTTTGCCCTCCGAACTACTTCTTCTACAGCACATTCAACTGATACTTTAGTTGAAAGAGTAATGCCTAGGGACTGAATACTTTAGTTGTAAGAGTAAAGCCTAAGTACCTATAACTACTCACAATCTCTATCTTATTTCCTTTATAAAACCACTGTTCTGAACTCGAAAGATGACCTTTTCTAAATGCCCATAACTTTAGTTTTCCCTAATTCACCTTTAGTCCTAATTTGTCTGATGCGTTGGCTAAGTTATTCAATTGATTTTTTGTTAATCCGGCAGGGATAGTAGATATGAGGAGAGAGAGAGAGAGAGAGAGAGAGAGAGAGAGAGAGAGAGAGAGAGAGAGAGAGAGAGAGAGAGAGACATACAGACAGACAAAAAACAAACAAAGGGACGGACAGACAGACAGGCCTGTGCAGACTCTGGATAGACAATACCAGTACAACCCACTCAGAGTCAGAGGCACATCGATTCTCTTCATCAGACACTGAAGGAAGGAGAAGAGAGGGGGTAAAGCTCACTGCGTCCATGAGAATAATGACGAGTCGACAAAACAACGACGATGACCACATCTTGACGTAAAAGAGCAGAAGAAAAAAAAGAAGAAGAAGAAGAAGAAGAAGAAGAAAGAAGAGAGCAGAACGAGATGATGTGATGATGATGGTGATGGTAGTGATGATGATGATGATGATGATGATGATGATGATGATGATGAGATGATGATGATGATGATGATGATGATGACGACGACGATGAACTGCTGCACTGCTGCTGCTGCTGCTGCTGCTGAAGACAGTGATGGTCGTGGCGGCTGTGAAGAAGGCGTGAAAGAAATGATCTAAAACAATTTTTGTAAAAAAAATGGAAGAGAGAGAGGGAGGAGGAAGAGAAGCTGCAGCTACAAAAGAAGGAGGAGGACAAGAAGGAAGCTAAGAGGAGGAGGAGAGGAAGAAGAGGAGGAGGAGAAGTACAAGAACAAGAAGAATAAGAACGAGAACAATGACAACAAATAACAACAGCAAGAAGAAGAAGAAGTAGTAGAAGATATAAAGTCTCGTAGTCGGTTTTGACAATACACATGAATGTAATAATCTAACAGAAGAAGAGAAGAAGAAGAAGAAGAAGAGAAGAAGTAGAAGAAGAAGAAAGAAGAAGAAAGAAGAGAAGAATAAGATGATGATGATGATGATGATGATGATGATGGTGAAGAAAGAAGAAGAAGAAAAGAAGAAGAAGAAGAAGAAGAAAGACATAAAGGAAGACAGCTGAGAACATGAACGCATCGGCTTTTGCTCTCAAACAGTCAAGGCTCTCGTCCTGTCTGCTCTGTCAATTCAACTCAACATAACAAAGGTGAAGGCTGCTCACAGAGCTCTTAATTTAAAAACAAAAACAACACTCTCTAATTGACTCACTATCAGACGGACTAACGGACTAATGGACTGACTGACTGACTGACGGACCGACCGACCGAAGTGACCTACTCGCCACACCTTGTCCAGTCTTCACACGCTCACACATTCTTTGCTGATGCTTGCTTTCGTCTGATCTTCAGTGTCCACTAATTAACTAACAAACCAAACTAATTGACAATGTACTAGTCATTAAACCGACGGCCCGGCTCGCTAACCAACTATACTAACCAGCTGACCGACTGACTGACGGAATGACTAACCTGCTGACGGACGAACCAACGAATTGACCACCTGGCTGACTGGTCGACTGATTAACTGTTCACAAACCAACCGACTGACCGACAAGGAAAACTAAGAAACTAATTCACTGACCGAGCGACTGACTGGCCGACGGGCTGACTAACACACAAAAAAAAAAAAAAATTGTCAAGTCATTGTCTAAACTATAACGCGCATTCTGTTCGTCCTGTCTTTCTGGTTCCTTATTGAAAAGACATTTTTTTTCTAAATCCACAGTTTTTGTCCCATCTGCTCCTAATTTGACATGATGACTCACGAACATGTTGCGGAGACACAAGAGCAAATCATTTCTCTGTGCGCGAGCGGGCGGGGGGGGTGGGTGGGGGGGGGGTGGGGGTGGGGGGGGGTGGGGGGGTGGGGGGTGAGAAGGAGGGGGAAGGGGCGGAAGGGGACAGAAGGAGGGGTGGGGCGGGGGAGGAGGGAGGATGGTGGAAGAGGGGACGGGGACAGGAAGGGGACAGAAGACCCAGAGGGGGGGGGCGGGGAAAGAGGGGGAGGGAGATGGTGGGGGGATGGACCATGGAGGGGGTGGACCGGGAAGGAAAGAACGGACACAGGATTGGCGGACGGGTGGGGCCACGGAGGAGGGGATGGGGGGGGGGTGGGGAGGGGAGGGGGTAGGGGAGGGGAGGGGGGCTATGCGGGGAGGGGGTGGTCTGGTTTTTGTTAAGGCGGGAGGGGAGGGTGGTAAGGATGGGGGGGGGAGGGATGGGGGGGGGGGGGCGGGTGGGGGGGGGGGGAGGGGGGGGGGGGGGGGGGGGGGGGGTGGGGGATGAGGGGGGGGGGGGGGGTAGGGGGGGGGGGGGGGGGTGGGGGCGGGGAGGGTGGGGGGCGGGGGGAGGAAGGTAGGGGATTGGAGGAGGGGGGGGGAGGGGGGGGGGGGGGGGTTAGAACATTGAAAATTTATTTTTTGGGTGTGTGTTTTAATTGTGACCGGCATTTTGCTCTACTTCCCCTTCCCAGCCCCCTCCCTCCTCCCGCCCGCCCACCACACACACACACACACACACACACACCACACACACACACATGCACGCCTCCCTGATCCCTTCTCCCCTGTCCCCCTCTCCACCCCCACCCCACCCCTCCCTCTCCCCGTGCCGCCACCGTCCCCTCCTACCCCGACACACCCAACCATTTCTTCCTGATCACCCTCGTGACGGGCTTCTCGCTCCACTCGCTGTGCCCCCCCCCCCCCCCCGCCCTTCTGGCCCCCCTTCCTTGACGCCCCCCCCACCAACTCCTTGTCCCCCTCTACCCTCAGCTCTCCCCCCCCCCCCCCTTCACCCCCTCTCACCCCACCCCCTCCCCTCAACGTCCTGCCCGCCCACAGAAAACGGATGCCTTCCTTGTAGGATCCATGACACAGCAAAATCAGCCCAGAACGCACAGTTCAAGCATCCGACATCCGGGTACTTGGAGATGGAAATAACCTTTCTGGTCAGAGTTCGGGTGGTCATCGTCAAGGTCATGCAGTGACTGGACCGTCTGAAAACGTCTTTATGTCTCGGAGAACATTCGAGGATTCTGTCCTTCTCTACAATACTTTGTTCGGGTGGTCATCCACGAGTTCATGTAGTAACTTTACCGTCTAAAAACGTCTTTTATGTCTCTGAGAACATTACGGAGTCTCTGCTTCTCTGTAAATGTTTGCAGAGTCTTTCTTTGACTAAGAAAAACTTGAAGAATCCTAGCTTCTCTGGACGCGTCCAAAGAGAGACTGCTTCTTTGAGAAAAATCTGAGGAGTCTGTCTGACAACATTTGAGGAGTGTTTGTTTGTCTGAGAATATCTGGGAGTCTTTGCTAGTCTGAGAACATCTATGGGCTTGTTACTTGTAAACGGACATTGAGGAGACTTTACTCGTCTGAAAACTTTGAGGAGTCTTTCTTTTCTTTGAGAACATCTGAGGACTCTTTGTTAGATAATAATAATTAGAGAATATAAGGGGATTCTTTGGTTCTCTGAGGACGATTAAGGAGTCTTTGTTTGTCCAAGAGCATTTGCAAAGTTTTCGCGTTCGTTTTCCGAATAATTGATCATCTTTTCGTGACTGAAAGAGTAATGGGGAATTCGTCACTTCTATATAGGCGTATGAGGTGTTTTTTTTTGCGTATATCACAACATTTTAGGGTCTTTGGTTGTCCAAGAATGTTTACGAAGTTTTTATTTGACTGCAAATATTTGAGGGATCTCTTGCTAATCCGAGAACCTTTGAGGAGCTTTGGGTTGTCTGGGAACATCTGAAGTGTCTTTGTTTCGCTGAAAACGTTTGAAAAATCTTTGTTTTTCTGAGAGCATTTTGAGAATTTTGCTTCTCTGAGAGCATTGGAGGGATCTTTTGCTTCTCTGTGAATATCTGAGAAGTCTTTCCCTATCTGGGAACATTTGAAGAACCTTTCTCTGAGAACATCTAAATAATCTTTGCTTCTCCGAACATATTTCAGAAGTCTTTGCTCGTCTAAAAAACACTTGAACAACCTTTGCTTGTTGTCTTGTGAAAAACATTCGAGGATCTCTGCTTCTTTGAGACTGCCTGTGGCGACTTTGTTTCTCTGACAACGTTTGAAGAAAATTTGCTTTTCTGTGAATGTTTCTGCTTCTCTACGAACATTCGAGGAATGTTTACTTGTCAAGAAGTCTTCCTTTATCTAAGACCGTTTGAGAAGTCTTTGTGTGACTGAGAATACTCGAAGTTTGTATGGATTATCTGAAGAATTTTTGCTTTTCTTGGAAGCTTGAAGGAGCCTTTACTTGTCTGAGAACATCTAGGAGTTTAACTTGTTTGAGAACATCTCAGCAGTCATCGCTTGCCTAAAAGCATTAGAAAAGTCTTTGCTTGTTTGAGAACATTTTAGCAGTCTTTGGTTGGCTAAGAAATTCGGGATGTCCTTGCTTCTTTATAAACATTAAGGAGTCTTTGCATATTTGAAAACACCGAGGAAACTTTGTTTGTCTTGAGAACATTGACATGAAGCCTCTTTGTTTCGCTGAGCACATTTGTAAAGTCTTTGCCTGCCTGAGAATATTTGCCAAGCCTTTTGGCTCTCTGGTATATTTGAATATATCTTTATTTCTCTGAACATATCTGAGGAGTCGTTTGCTTGTCTGAAAACGTCTCGGGAGTCATAGCTTGTCTGTGTCTTTGTTTCTCTGGGAACATCGGGGAATGTTTCCTTCCCTGAAAAAATCTAGTGAGTGTTTGCTTCCATATAACAACATCTACATAATTATTGAATCTCCATGAATAAATACGAAACATTTACTTGTTTGACAAAATCGTGTTGTCTGAGGCAGTGTACGGCATCTTTGCTAGTCCGAGAACGTTTGAAGAATCTTTGTTTGTCTGGGAACGTGTGAAGGATCTCTGCTTTTCTCAGACCATTGGCAGACTACCAACCTGTTCCACGATGAGAATGTGAAGTATCATTGCTTTCTGACCATTGAGAACAATGTCTGAGAATGTTCCACGTATCATCGTTTTGCTTGAGAACAATGAAGATTTTGCTTCTCTGCGAACATTTGAGGTGGCTTTGTTTGTCTAAGAACGGCTGAAGAGTTTTAGTCAGTCTGTGGAACATCCGAGGAGTGTCTGCTATAGGACAGACGTCCACAGTATTCTGACGGTGAAACCCATCACAATTTATTTGTGTAGGGCAAACTGGACGTCTGTATGAGCTAAAAACACAAAATAAAGCGTGTATAATAAATGAATGGATTGAAGTAAAATGTGACGTATCTATTTCTTTTTTCTCACGAAGCAGAGTTACAAAAAAAAAAAAAAAAGAAAGAAAGAAAGGAAAGAGACGTCTAGTTGAATGATATACCGACCCACCCCATCCCACAAAAAAGGAAAGATAAAATCTTCCTCATGCCAAAAGAAGCGAGACATGAACAGAAAGGAGGAAAAAAAAAAACTATTTATCGTTTCGTTTTTTCTTCACCAGGGAAGAAAATTCAAAATTGTATTCTGGTCTGTTTGATTGAAAGAAAGGAGTCCAGATGCGTGGCTGCGTGCGGGGCGGCGCATGATTGATTGTCTTTGTATGCACGTCAGTGCGGACGTGGAGAGCGTCATGTGATCGACGGACAAACTGGCAGACAGATGAAATCGTAACCGTTGCGGAAGGAGGAGAAAAATGCAGACTCATTTCAGATAATCTCAATCATGCTCTGCAGACACAAACAACATTCGAAAAAAAAACAAACTTTGCATTGAATTTGAAGTTACAACATAACACGACTGTTGTGAACCTCTCTGTAGTGAAAAAGGGGTCTCATGGACTTATCATTGTGAAGATAACCACACAAGCAAAACGCCGTGGAGGTGAGGACCAACGACATTCTGTGATGAGGGGATCAGAAAACCAGAGCATGGAAAGGGCGACTACTGTGGACGACGCGTGCTGTTTCCTTCTGCAGATAACTCCCCGGAAGTGTTTCCGTGTGTCAGTCAAAGCATGCTGGGATATCTTTGTGACAACATGAGGGAGATTCCCCTGGCGGCCGCTCAATAAGCAATAGTAAACGAGAGAGAGAGAGAGAGAAGAGAGAGAGGAGAGAGAGAGAGAGAGAGAGAGAGCGGCGGGAGGGGGGGGGGGGGTGGGGATACGGGGGGGGGGGAAAGTACCTGCAATCCACATACAGTTACTAAGTGTTTTGTCCACCAACGCTGGATTCGTCGACAAGCTCGGTCATACTCATTACACCTGAGGTCATCCTCATTACACCTGAGGTCATCCTCATTACACCTGAGGTCATCCTCTCATTACACCTGTGGTCATCCTCATTACACCTGAGTCATCCTCTTACACTGTGCTCCTACATTACACCCTGAAGTCATCCTCATTACACCTGAGTCATATCCTCATACACTTGAGGTCATCCTCTTTACACCTGAATCCTCTCGATTACATCCTGAGCTGTACATCGCTCATACACCTGCGGAGTCATCCTCATTACACCTGAAGCGTCATCCTCATCACATTGCGGCATGATCCAAAACCTGAGGCCATCCTCTAAACACCTGCGGTCATCCTCATTACACCTGCGGTCATCCATCACACCTGCGGTTCACTACTCATCACACATGCGGGTCATACTCCATCACACCTGCGGTCAGTGACGCCGAGTGTGACGTTACTGATGAGGGGCATCTAGCCACACCGGGAATTTCCAGAAAATGGGGAATGACCTGGGTGTGGGCTGGGTCAGAAAGACGGGGGGACTCTTTCGCGTGAGTCCAAGTTTAAAGGAAAAAAGAAAAGACAGAAAGAAGCAGACAGCCTCTTTCTGTGTCAGTGCTATGACCTCAATCCACCCAGTCACGCTTCCAAGGCACCATGGGCAAAATCACTGGCAATCATGACTTGCTGATCAAAAGGGACCGCTTTCAAGGCATTTCGCTACCTCTGGCAATCATGACTTGCTGGATCAGAGGGAACGCTTTCAATGCATTTCGCTTACCTCTGGCATCATGACTTGCTGATCAGAGGGAAACGCTTTTCAATGCATTTCGCTACCTCTGGCATCAATGACTTGCTGATTAGAGGGAAAATGGATACGCAGCGGAGGGGAGAGAGGGGCGATAGGGGTGGGTGCTTCTATGCATTTGGGCGCGCGCGTCGAAGCGAGTTGTGTGTGTGTGTGTGTGTGTGTGTGTGTGTGTGTGTGTGTGTGTGGTTGTATATGTATATATATATATATATATGGTATATATATATTATATATATATATTATAGATATTATAGTGTGTGTGTGTGTGTGTGTGTGTGTGTGTGAACGTGCGTGACAGTTGCTGCGTGCGTGCGGTGCGTGCGTGCGGCGTGCGTGCTGTGCGTGCGTGCGTGGTGGGATGCGTGTGTGACAGTGTGTGTGTGTGGTGGTGTTGAGGGCAAAAGTGCTCGAGTGTATAACTTGTGTTCGTGTGTGTGTGCAAAGTGCAGGGAGATGGGAAGCTCCACCCAGTCGCGTGGTGCCTCGGTCTCGTTGTCGTGGGTGTTTTGTGAATGTAACAGACGTGCGTGGGTGTGTGCTGGGGTGTGTGTATGTGTGTGGTGTGTGTGTGTGTGTGTGGCCTTGGTTGTGTTTGTGTCTGTGTGTGTTTATGTATGTGAGACGTGTGTCTGTGTATGCGAACTTGTTGCAGACTGTGTGTGTGTGTGTGTGTGTGGTGGGTGATGTTGGTCGCGGCGCGCGCGCCCGCGCGCGCGCATGTACCTCTGTGTGTGTGTGTGTGTGTGTGAGTGTGTAGCGTGTATATATATATAATATATATATATCTATACTATTATATGTATATGTAGTTTTTCAGTGGTGTGTGTGTCGTGTGTGTGTTGGTGGCACCTGTGCGTGCGTTGCGTGCGTGCGTGCGTGCAGTGAGCGTGATCTTGAAGAGTGTGTGTGTGGCCCCGTGCGATGCGGTGTGTGTGTGTTGTGTGTGTTGGAAGCGCGCGTGTGCCTCGGTGTGTGTGTGTGTTGTGTGTGTGTGTGTGTGTGTGTCGGTGTGTGGGTGTGTGTGGTGTGTGTGTGTGGCTGTGTGTGTGTTTATGTGTTGAGAGATGTGGTCTGTGTATGCGCACCTTGTGCCTCTGGTGTGTCTGTGTGTGTGTGTGTGTGGTGTCAAGTGTGTGTGTGTGTGCGCGCGCGACGCGCGCGCGCGCGCGCATGTGTGATGTGTGTGTGTGTGTGTGCTGTGTGGGGTGTGTGCGCGTATGCGCGCGTGTGTGTTGGGCGTCGTGTGTTGCGTGCGCCTGTGTTGTGCGTGCAAGGCGTTGTGTGTGGTTGTGTGTTTGTGTGTGTGTGTGTGCTGTGTGTGTGTTGTGTGTGTGTGTGTGTTGGTGTATGTGGTGTTCATGTTGTATGGGGGTACGTGAACAGTTTGGCGGATTTTTCCAAAGACTTGTTCTAATACATGATGTTGTTCTGAGTTTAGGATTTGTTCATTATGAGTTTTACATGACGTGGTGTTTATAATGAGCCTGCGATCTGATAAACGAATGTCTATGTGGGATGATAAAGTATCACTGAATGGAATCGAACTGAAGTAAACTTAATCACGGTACTCTCTCTCTCTCTCTTCTCTCTCTCTCTCTCTCTCTCTCTCTCTCTCTCTCTCTCTCCCCCCCGCGTCTCTCTGTTTCATGTGATGTGAAACTCCTGTTGTGGTCACAGTGAACGAGACTGCTGTCACGTCAACACGAAAGCAGTGTAATATTGTTTACCACCTGTTCACCATGATAACATCCTCCCACCTGACCGGGTCAATCGGTCCATCGAAAGACCACGCATGAAATCATTCACCTACACACACTGGGAAAAAGCAGGCGCGCGCACGGATGCGCACTGCACACAGGACACACAGACAGACAGACACGACGCACACGCACACAAACACACACAAACTCATGCAGGAAAGGACGCGCAGCACATCCGCCTACACATGCACGCTCTCTCTCTCTCTTCTCTCTCATCTCTACTCTCTTCTATCTCCTCGCTCTCAGTGGCCAGACAGAAAGTCAACATGACCAGAAAGAGACAGAGAGAGAGAAGGAGCGAGAGAAGCGATGATGAGAGAGAAGAGAGCGAGCGAGAGGGAGAAAACAACAAAACATAATAACAATAAGAACAATACCTAAAACGAAACAATAGCAACCAATAACAGCAAACAACGATAAACTAAGCAAGATCAACATAACTAATAAAGCAACAACAGAGCCATAACAAAAACAGAACATATACCACATAAAAACAGCAACAAAAATAGAAATAATACCAACAACTAATATGATAGAAAAAAAATGAAAAAAAAAACTGCAGCAAACAATGCAACAGAAACAATGAGGAAAGCAAGAACAACAAGGCCCACCCCCCCCCGCCGCCCCCTACCACCCCCACCCCCCCCCCCCCCCCCCCCAAGTCACACACCCCCCCACCACCCACACCCCACCCCACCACCAACCCACCCCCACCCCATCCTTCTTATGTGTTACTGCACGGTATGAACGGGAAAATAAACAATATTACTTTA
>JADBJO010003880.1:207500-223887 GCA_016801955.1 Conus betulinus | reverse complement strand
AAAGTAATCAAGCAACTGGTTGAGTGACTAAGACTTTCTTTCCATAGCAGTGTGCATCAAAACTAAAAGGCACATTTAGACCTCTAGTCCATTTTGAAATGCCGTAACCCATTTGGGATAGCATGCTTTTGGAGCGTGAAGTTGTGCATAGCTCAGCTGTATTGTTGTCAGCTTGAATAAAACAGAGAAAAAGAGGGAAACCTTAAAACATTCCCCTTAGTTCTAATGTACAGTG
This sequence comes from Conus betulinus, assembly GCA_016801955.1. NCBI lineage: Eukaryota > Metazoa > Mollusca > Gastropoda > Neogastropoda > Conidae > Conus > Conus betulinus. The sequence goes on along the minus strand of JADBJO010003880.1, from coordinate 223,652 downwards.
AATATCAACCTTAAGGGTACCAAATGTCAACCTAAGTGAGAAGTAATACAAATACATATATCAACCTTAGGGTACCAAAATGTCAACCTAAAGTGGGAGGTAATACAAATACATATATTACATTTTTTCTCTTCTTCTTTAAAATGCTACCTTGGCAGAGGTCTGAGCTCTCCGATTTTATACTTCCAATTCTTAAGAACAGAGAGTACTTTAAAACGGACTGAGGAAATGCTGTCTGTCTGTACTCTGTCTGGTATAGTCTGTCCAGAAAATTATGTTTACGTGCTCCAGACAAAACTAGTGTGTCAATCTTTCTTGAAACTTGTAATTTTATGTTTCTTATGGGTCAAGGATGATGACCGGTGTCTTATTTTGAGCTATTTAGCAATAATTCGGGCGGAAATGGCAAAAAAAAAGGCTTTCGTCCCTGCAGTGCACTTTCAAATTATATTGGTTACATGGTTACATTCAACATGCTGCTGGTAGCCTGGCGTGCAAGTCAGTGGTAAGAACGCCCGTCCAGTGATGCAAACAACAAGGGTTTGATGCCGATGTACCGCTTTGACGCCGCTTTTTTTAATGTTTATTTTTGTAGTGGGAAGTCGACATATGTACAACTGGGAATAAGTTTATTTGCCTTGCATCTTGTTCTAGTTTAAGGTGTGTATACTTTATAACTTATTCAACAGGTTGTATATGTTTCAGTGCAATGTTTTCATGGTTTTTTGTTTGTTTTTTTTTCTGTGATGTCACACAACCAAGCTTGAAGTGTGAAGTTTGACACGACTGGCATGCAAACAGACTGAGACTGATACACACACATACACTTCTTGAAAGCCATACTCACATATAGAACACAGACAGAACGAACGAGACACACACACATACATGCCCACATGTTCAGGCATAGGAGAGAGAGAGAGAGAGAGAGGGGGGGGGGGGGGGGGGGATGGGTGGGGGTTGAGTGGAGTTCAAGCGTGCTACAGGAATTTGGATGGAGGCAGACAGACTTCTTCTTACACTGGCTATCAACTCCTGCGGTCACCCCTAATCTAAGCATGCAACTATAAGTCAATACACAACACACACCTACCTAGCCTTGGGGGTGTTTTTGTATGTATGGCTGTTTTGTTTTTGTTTTTATCTCACCTTAAAGGTAGCCATACTCCATCTTCAGGGAACTGGGAAGAAAATTTGGAAAAAAGACAGGATGTAGAGCACAAGAGGCAGAAATAAGAAATCTTGAAGAGAAAAAGAGAGCATGACAGGAAAGAGGAACCCCTAACTACCCAACGACAGTGAACGTGATAGTTCCTGTGGTTCCAGAAACAGGAGGGGCCCTTAATTTCACATTCCGCAGTGCCCCACTGCAGGAGAGGCAGAAAGACAAATTGTAGACAAGCATTCTGAAACAAACCATATCAAACGCTGCCTTTTCATTTTGAAAGTGATTTAATAAAGTGATTAATACCGTAGTGGCGATCACAAGAAGCAACTTCCAGCAAAAACAAAAATGAACCAACAAAACCAACTGTGTTGCTAAGCAGTCGCAAAGCCCTATTTCTATTATGCACATCAATATCCTTGACCATAAGCATAACTTCATAAGTCAAAGTGTCCACACACCAAATTGGAGCTGAGTCCAACAGTTCCACTATTGTGGAAAAAAAAACAACAACAAAAAATGGTATTTAGGGCCCTCTAAATACCCCCAATCCCACCCCACCCCACTCCAAAAAACTATCTTCCTGACCTTGACCTTGTCAATAGGGTATTTTGAAAAAGAACAACTAGACATTCTATGTGCAAGAGTTGGGAGCCGGTGGATGATTCCTCCATTGATGAAGGAGATCCATGCAAGTCAAACATTTCACCGGCCAGTCAAAGCTGACCAAAAGTGAACAAAACATTCAAACACAGCCAATTAATGAGGAAGAAGACACACAACAATCAAACCTATGTCACAAAAGAGGCAGACATACTTGGAGCAAGGTGCATCCCAAAGAAAAAAAATTTGCATGAAATTGAAAAAGAAAATCTTCTCAAGCCCCCCAAACACATCAACACCCCCCACGCCTCTGGAATTGAAAATTCCATGGATGCATTCAGCCTGTTAAAGATACATAAAATGGCCATACATATAGACAAACAACACTACCAAGTAAATAATATGAATCATTCATGTGGTTTATAGCACCATCGACCACTATTGACAACACTACCAAGTAAAACAATCACTCAATCATGTGGTTTATAGCACCACCGACCACTATGGGCCACATCAGAGTTGACACCTTGTCAGCTAAGTAAACAAGTGTACATCATGGCTGCCATGCGAGTTGGGTCGCATGATTTTAATTAAGGGGAGAGTATGTAGAGCCTAAAGTAACGTGAGAGCGTTGGTCTTGAACCTGTATTCAAGACGTGTTTAGCGGCGGAAGGCCAGGTATAGAGTAGCGAGTTCCTCTCTGGAGAGGTAAGCTCGGGCTCTCCGATTGACTTGTGGGTGCAGAGGCCGAGAGCGAGTTGAGAAGTGCAGTCGGTGCACTGAGCGCTCCTGATCGCACCCCGGGTGGGGGTTTGACAGTACTCAGGTTTGCTGTTGGGCACCAGGTAAGTGTTCAGTTGTAAGGGGTTGACAGGGACTATAGGTGTAAAGGGTCGCTTTAAATGTAACACCTGGAGAGGTATTTACACGGAATTTCCCTGTTTCACAGTTCTCCCTTTATTCAGCTACCCGCTTACGGAGGGCATCCCGGACTGCCTTGGCTGGGGCCTAGCGATGGGCACTGGAGTGGGTGTTCGGAAGTAAGCAGTCTAGTGTGAAAAGGTCGTCGCAACTAAGCCCTTGGGTCGAGGAGTTGGCGGAGGGGACCACGAGTCTCTGTGGGATGGAAGCCGGCCTCACTACCCCAGGCATGGGTAGGACGATGAATTGAGGGCCAGGTGTAAAGAAAGCCCGATAACGCAGGAATGATACTGATCCTTGCGTGGTTGTGTGCCATGGACTGGTACTTAAAGAGTGCTAGGGTGTGCCCGTGACTGGTCTCTGTTAGTTCACTTGTTTTTATGTGTCTTTTATGTAAATGGAAATGTTGGCTCTATGCTGAGTGGATGATACAAATTTAAATTAGCAGCCGAAGAGTTATTTCCGGCATTCTTAATTTCTGTTGAGTAAATTTAATAAATTGTAACTCCCTATGGGAGGGGAACTGGGAAATTGAAATTTTTTGTTGTGCACCTTTGGTTGAGTGGAGAGATAGTGTGTGTGCACAGAGTAAGCCTTGTTGTGTGTGTATGGGAGTTTGACCACATGTGACAGTGTTTATTCTTCTTCTTCTGTGTGTACACAGGCTGTCAACTCCTGCGGTCACCCCCAATCTAAGCATACAGTCAATACACAACCTACCTACCTAGCCTGGGGGTGGAATTTTGTGTGTATGGCTGTTCTGTATCCCACCTAAAGGTAGCCATACTCCATCTTCAGAAAATTGGGAAGAAAGCTTGGAAAAAAAGACAGGATGCTGAGCACCAAGAGGCAGAAATAAGAAATCTAATTTATCTTAAAGAGAAAAAGAGCATGACAGGAAAGAGGAACCCCTAACTACTTAACGACGGTGACCTTGATAGCTCCTGTGTTTGAGAAATCTCGCTTTGGAATCCCGCTGATACCCCTGAAGTCGGTGTTTTTGAAAATGCAACTGTTTCGGCTCTAGCATTTGCACTACGAGAGCAGTAATATTTCTTGTGCTTGCAAATTACTTTTCTGCTAAAGAAGCCGTTACACCCACTACACATCACTACACCTGTGCTACCCTGCTTCCTTTCCCTCAGCAGCTGTTTTCCTTCATCCCGATGCTGGATATTTTTTTTGAGGATTCCTTCTTTTCTTAAAGATTCAAACACTCTCAACTGTTCCTGAGGGGGCAGAAGTAAAGCTGCTTTCACACTCTCTTCTTCCTTATGCTTCCTCTTCATGTGTCTTGAAAGTTTTGCTTGAAATGTCCCACAAAAGACACATGGACGTGGAGGCTTCTTGTAAGTTTTGCATGAAGTGCTTGAAGTGGAAGTTGACTGTGAGAAAGATGCCGACTTTTCTGAAGGCTGGTGTGAACTACCTCCAGTAACAGTAGCCTTCGAGGAAGAAGCTGACCTTGCAACACACTGGGGTGAAGTACCTGCACTAACACTAGTCTCAGAGGAAGAAGCTGACCTTGCAACACACTGGGGTGAAGTACCTGCACTAACACTAGTCTCAGAGGAAGAAGCTGACCTTGCAACACACTGGTGTGAAGTGCCTGCAGTAACATTAGCCTCTGAAGAGGAAGCTGGCTTGGCAGAAAAAAAAGCAGTCTCCGCGGAAGAAGCCAACTTTGCACCAAGCTGGTGTGAAGTGTCTGCAGAAACAGTAGTCTCCGTGGAAGAAGCCAACTTTGCACACCAAGCTGGTGTGAAGTGTGTGCAGTAACAGTAGCCTCCGAGGAACAAGCTGACCTTGCAGTAGATCGGCGTGAAGTGCCTGCAGTAACAGTAGCCTCCAAGGAACAAGCTGACCCTTGCAGTAGATCGGCGTGAAGTGCCTGCAGTAATAGTAGCCTCCGAGGAACAAGATGACCTTGCAGTAGATCGGCGTGAAGTGCCTGCAGTAACAGTAGCCTCCGAGGAACAAGATGACTTGCAGTAGATCGGCGTGAAGTGCCTGCAGTAACAGTAGCCTCCGAGGAACAAGCTGACCTTGCTGTAGATCGGCGTGAAGTGCCCGCAGTAACAGTAGCCTCCGAGGAACAAGCTGACCTTGCTGTAGATCAGCGTGAAGTGTGTGCAGTAACAGTAGCCTCGAGGAACAAGCTGACCTTGCTGTAGATCGGCGTGAAGTGCCTGCAGTAACAGTAGCCTCCGAAGAAGACGAAAACCTGGCAGTAGACTGGTAGTACATAGCGTCTGATGTGTCAGTAACCTCCAAGGGAGCACTTGTAGGGGTTCCTGCAAAACATAACCACCACCCAATTGAACTGAACCAAATACCTTTGAAATGGAAGAAAAAATATATTAGATGTTTAAATAGAAGATTCAGTGACATTTACCCTTTACTCAAAAAATGGTTCTCTCTCTCTCTCTCTCTCTCTAATGTTCTTTGGATGAGATGCCACCGGCCACAAGACATCAAACGCATCTGGTAACCCCGTTCTACTGTTCAATAGGAGAAAGCCATTGTGAGCCAATGGAATGGAATCCCAATACATATTACATGCATCCTGTGCGCCAATGACAGTTTACGTGAAGACTCTGGGCACAGGGCAGAATACAAATTTCTAATAAAGAAAAACAAGAATGGAAAAAAATTAAAGAAAAAAAGCAGAATAGACTCACCAACTACCAAATCCTGTACACAAATATATTCACATGAAATGCATTTTGAACCATTTTGCTAATACGTGGGTGAAAAAAATGAAGATTACCTGAGTTGTTTTTCTTCTTTAGCCCTGGATAGACATCAGACACATCAGAGTCAGAATCTCCTGTGGAATCGGGAATGTGCTCAGACTGGTCAGAATCGGCGTCCCCCTGAAATAATGACAAAATATTCTCAAGCACTCCAATAGTTTATGCATTTACTTGAGTCCATTACCATAGGCTATCTTTATTAGTTCAACTGGGTGTCATCCTGGGGTATTAAAAAATATACTAAATGAAACTCTACAGCATCATCTTCTGTGCAAAAAAATTATCCAAATTCAACATCTCATTTTCTTTAAGTATGTATGTAAGTGACTCTCTCTCCCTCTCTCTCTGTCTCTGTCTCTCTCATCACAGGTACTGTTGTAGTTATTGAACGCAACACTTGCTCTCATAATTTTTTTTCCTTATACTGTACTCATCCACGTCATCACACGTTTTAAAAAAAAAATCCAGTGGTATCTTTCACCTGAAACCCTCTTGAGCGCTAGGGTCTCACTTTGTGGGGTTACATGAAGAAGAATTAGAACAATGTAACTTCAGAGTATATATATATATATATATATATATATTTTTTTTTTTTTTAAGAAAAAAACAATGAAATTCAGGGGCCACATTTTCATGTCGAACACACTTGGCCATGCAGACCCAACTTGTGTCAGGGATGAAAACAAAGCTAAGCAAAAAACACTGGGAAAGTTGTTGATGGCGGGGGGGGGGGGGGGGGGGGGGGGGGGTGTACAACGTGCACCACTCTCAGAAAAGTTGTTGAACAGAGGGGAGTGGGGGGGGGGGGATGGACGGTGTACACTCTCTCAAAAGTTGTTGAGCGTGGGAGGAGGTGGGCGCGGGAGGGGGGGGATCGAATGTTGTGCACTCTGTGTCAATAGTTGTTCAGTAGGAACTGTTAAAACCTGAGGGCTTAAGCCATGGGTCGCCCGGTATGTGTGATGCTCGACTTTATGAATAAAAAATCTGTAACCCCCCCCCCCCCCCCCCCCCCCCCCCCCCTTTTGCCAGGTCCAGCCCTGGGAGGGCACAGCACTGCAGCAATGTGCTCTCCGAGTGCAGGCAGTACAAATTTCACAACATTATTTTTATTGCATTGGTATACCAAGCACAAGTACTGGTTTTACACAAAGCTTTAGCACCACTTACCTGCCTATCTTCCGACACGCCTCTATTAACTTGTTCAGGGAGCTGGTGTCCATTTTCCAAGTCACTGTCACTACTATCCTCGGTTTCACGGATGATACCCCTGCAATTATAATCAATTGCATACAATCAGTGATATGAAAGACTCTTTAGTTCTGTAAGTGTTCTACTTAGGATGACCAAACTGAAAAACAACCATGATATCCCCCCCCCCCCCCCCCCCCCCCCCCCCCCCCCCCCCCCCCCCCCCACTACTTGGTACACTGTGTCACACTGTTTGAGGGGGTCTGTTTTGTCTTTCACATGGGTCAGTTGTTGCCGTAGGGAATTAGTGGATTTGTGGAAACTTGCAGCCATGTTGTTAGACAGCTCTGGCTAGATGAAAACAGTGCTGATGAAGGCTGGGTGATCCAGCTGAAATATCCCTACAAGAGTCCCCGATCCTGAGTAAGTACGCCTTTTATAATGTCGAATCCAGGATCCAGAAACTACATTCTTCTTATTAACTATCATCCATACAAATCATGTGTTTACCGCATATGGGAATTGAGCTTCAAAGGTTTGTGCACAAGAAGCGCTCTATTCAGGACTAACAGTGAATCTACACACTTCACAGCCTAGTGGTAGATCAAACGCCAGCAAGCACAGAAAATGAAAATAGCTATAGTAATATAATACATAAAAATTTCAAACTATTATTTTATTGTCATTAAAAAAATATTATTATTGTATTTACATAGGACCTATCATTGGTCACAGACCAACCTCTAAAAACAAGTGCTTTTCAATCATCACACCACTTTACAGTTTACTCAATGGGCTTGCCTACCCAGGTAGAGCCGACTGATATGCTGACTGCTGGCACTTAGTTATTCCCCATGCCATTCAAATATCACCTACTCATTTTTGGCTCATGTGTGTAAACAAAGTGAGTCTATGTTCTCATGCTATTTTATTTGTGTGTGTGTGTGTGTGTGTGTGTGTGTGTGTGTGTGTGTGTGTGTGTGTGTGTCATCATCCATTAATACATGTATGTGTGCCTGAGTGTAGGCGTTTGTGGTCAACTTTAACGTTGGCAATTTCTCAGCAATTACAAGTGCTGGCAGCGGCCCTTTGTTCCCAAGCGGAACCAGAGGCATAATTCAAGTCAAGTCACAAGTGCTGACAGGTCAAAAGTGATAGACTTGCACTTAATCACAATGACACACCCTTCCTAGCAAGCCCTAGCATGAAGACATCACGGAATGGTAAAGGCTGTAATTTGTTTTAATTGGATTCTCTAACTAGGAGTAGGACAACTTGAACTGCCTCTAGTGTTCTGTACCAACTTGAGCCTTGAAGGCTTTGCCTCTCGTCATTTATCTCCTTTATCCCTGCAGTTCCACACAGCATGCACGCCATGTTTCATGTAATCCATTTTCACCGGCACAAGATGACCTACACTTTTGAAATATCAACCAGAAAGTAACAGTTTTTCAGCTTTGTAAGAAACACCAGGCAGATATCTTCAATCTACTTGATCTTTGACAAGGTAAATTGACCTCCCTACTCTTTTCGATTTTTCAACTGCTATGAGTTTGGTTTTTTTATGTGCAGGGATCTAGGGTCCGACTCGTTTATAATTATTGTCCCAAGATAACACGCCAAAAATAAGGCAGGAATAGGATTGACTCTAAAGTAATCTATAAGATATAAGAAACTATAGTTCAAAATGCCAAATGTTTTTGAAGCATGCCAGTACACCCTTAAAAATGCAGCATTTTCTTCAGTCTTATAAACAAAGATTCCATAATTACAGAATGCTTAAACTACACAAATGATGTTCAAGCAAGCCAAAAATCCAAAAGATACTTACTCGTTCTTAAGGTAGCCAAACAAATCTGAAAATGTGGCCATGAGCAAAGAAGGCAAGCCAATGACCAACTTGGACAATTCAACCTGACCCACAGGAAGTAAACACGCAGCTTGTCTGAAAGAAAAAAAAAGTGATAATAGTATATTTTGCCTTTTTTATGTAAGATAAGATACGTCTTTATTACCAAGTGTACATGAGTCACAAAGAATATTGGGAGGGATAGAGCACAAGCTAACAAACATTTCGAGCTCAAGCTCAGTCATTTCACATAATCATAAACTAAGCAAAGGTTGAATATTGGAAGAGTACACATAAGCTTGTCTAACTACCCCCCACCCCCAACTCGCCCAATCATGCGCGAACACACACACACACACACACACACACACACACACATCTGTGAACTGGGAATAGAATTACTGAATAGACGGTGCACATAGCTGTCTAAAAAAAAGCACTCACACACATATCGAAACATACATGGCTAGTGTAATTGATGGCGAGTCTGTCACACAGAATGACAAGATTCTGCATTTTGATTCAAGGCTTCGATAGCTTTGGAAAGAAAAAACTATTTGTGACGCTCCGCCACGAAATGAGTCGCATTGTCCCTCACCGAGTTTTTCGCTAGGGCCGATTTTAGGCAGATGGGGGTCAGGTTATGGATTTTTAGATTTTAATGGAATATTAACCTACAGCCTTTCTTCTTCTGTCTTCCATGCAAATATTAAAGTGTAAATATGTTTCTTTTTGCCCAAAAAAATGCTTTTGAAACACATAACCTCTTGTTTTGCCAGCTTACAAACCGATAAAATTGATCAAAATTGACAGGCCTCATCCCCGAAATATTGGAATGGACCTGTCGAATGATACCTCGTTGGAAAGGTCTAGACCCTCTATTTTTAAACTGAAACCCTTTCAGGGGTCAATTTCCACGGTGTAAGCCAATCATCGTCCTTAAAAAAGGGGTATGACGTATAAACAAAGCGTCACTAAGGTGGGATTCCCCACTGATGGTTGGCCCAAAGGCGTTCACGTGACCAACACAAGCAACAATGGCGGCTTCCAAAGCGAACACGCCGGAGAGTCTTAGGGCTAATATTTGTGATTTTTTTTAACAAGATCGGCTCGCGATGCCAACATATTTTCATCATCAGATGAACATGACATTTACGGGCTGGAGACTGAATATTTCCTGGACGACGATGGCAGTGTTTCAACCGATAACGAAGAGGAAATGGGTGATCGAAGTGATATTGACAGTCAGTGCTCCGAGACCGGCTCGGATCACGAAGAAGCACCTGCACTCGTCCAAGTTCAAGAGCCCAATCTGTCTGTGAATGCCGACATAGACAGCGAAACCATGCTTGGACCTGATGCTGAAAGGCTGAAAGTTGAAGCTTTCGACTGCAAGTGTCGAAATCGCCATGTGGCAGGTGCAAGCAGTGTCGTGACTGACAAGCAAAGCAGTGAAAACTGACAGTGCTGAGCCAGTGTCCAAAAAGAAAGGGATGCATTGCACAGTTCACTTCTGAGGACATACTGGCAAAGAGAATGACCATGGCTGAATTATCTGAAGGTAAGCACACAATTCAGTTAATATTTACTGTCACTGCATAATTGTTTGATTTGTGTTTAATTGTGGCAAGGTAAACATGATTAAACCAAAAGCATAAACCTCATTGTGATGAGTCATGCATGCACACACACAACACACACACACACACACACACACACACACACACACACACACACACACACACACACACACATACATATTGTTATGCCCACACACATAGTCATACAGTGATTCTATAAACACACACACAATGTATTATGCACAAGATGTACACACACACACACACACACACACACACACACACACACACACACACACACACACACCATAAGCTTAATGCTGATGTAACTGAACAAAAAATAATCATAAAGAGAGAAGCCCTCTCTGTTAAATCTAATTGTGATCAATATGTTTGTTTTTAACTTTACAAAATGCATTATGCTGGTATGTGATAGTATGTGTGTCAGTTGCATGATTAAGTAATTGTACACTGTACAGTATGTGTGTGTGTGTGTGTGTGTGTGTGTGTGTGTGTGTGTGTGTGTGTGTGTGTGTGTGTCACTTGTATTCTATGAATGAATAATAATTATTGTACAGTGTAGTGCATACATTGAGTGTGTGTGTGTGTGTGTGTGTGTGTGTGTGTGTGTGTGTGTGTGTGTGTGTGTGTGTGTGTGTGTGTTTTCTGTATGCACACATGTGTAAATGAGTGGGCAAAAGGCTATTTTAATAGTGTGTGCTTGTGTGTTACTATGTTTTGGTTTTAGTGTGTATTGTGAGGTTCAAATTAACCAGGCATTTGTAATAACTAACTCTTTCTAAGGTGACTCAAAGTAAGACTTTTTTTCAGCTTAGAAGGACATGGTGCTGCATGGAATGCTTGCGTGTACCCCCATGAACAACTCAGAGATCACTGTGGGCAAGCCTTGTCGCCAGAAGACCAGAGAACATCAGCGCACAACATACACTGTCGACTTCAAGATTGTCTGCAGGGAATCTTTTAAGTTTATTTATTGGTAAGCAAATAACACTGAATCAGAAATTTGCAGAACTAGAACTTCTAGTTTTATTAATCCTTAATTTTTTTTTTTTTGTCTCTCTTATTTTTTCCCAATGGAATCTTTTATTTTTTTAATTTTCTCCTCGCCTTACTCTTTTCAGTTTTTGTGACTCAATCTCATCATGCATATCTGTCTGTTTCACAACTGATTAACATTGTCTACTACTAGAATTAAATTTGATATTTAGCTAATAAAATATAGATTTAATTTTACTTTTTCACCTTTTTATTTAAACCTTTTGGTTATAGTGGTATATTAAAATGGAAATATTATGAACATTTGATTTACAATTCATTAATTTCATTTTATTTTCAACTGAGTATTTTATACTAAATTGTCAATATTTTTCTTAGGCAGAAATATTTTGTGACTGCTGCATAAAGACTGTTTGAAACAGACAAAATGTCAAATGTTTAGCAGCTTTTAGTTTGTGAACCATTGATTTAAATCTGAATCAAGAATAATTTTGTGTACACCGTTTATGATTGAAGTAATTGCTAACAGTTACACACACTTTACTAATAAACACTAAAACAGACTTCACACACTGAGACAGCTTACAGTAACATCATTAACACAAAAGTTGATTGAAATCGGGCTAATGTTAAACACACTCTCCTAATAAATCTAAAACAAACTTCACACACGCTGACACAGCTTACATTAACTTTTTTATGTTTAGCTTACAGCAACATTATTAACACAAAAGTTGATTGAATTCACTGCTAACAATTACACATGCTTTACCAATAAACACTAAAAGTAAACAGACTTCAGACACATACAGACACAGGTTACCTTTCTTCAAGTAGAATGATTAATTCCTGTTTTCTGGTAAGTGTTGCTAAGAACAGAATTCAACACTGTTTCAGGAGTCAGAAACAAGCTGACCGCTTTACTGCGTGTGTGTGTGTGTGTGTGTGTGTGTGTGTTTTCAGGTCACCGTATGCTTGGGAAGACTTCTTTCTTCAAAATATGGCAGCAGCACCTTCCCTTCATTGTTGTTGGAACCCAGTGACGGATCTGTGTTGGCAGTGCAAACAAAACAATGAGAAGATCTGTCGCAGTACTGGTCTCCCGGAAGAAGAGAGTGGTGCCAGGCTTCAGGATCAGCTGGCTCACTTAGAGGTTGTTGAGGCAGAGTGGACATTTACAACAGGCAGGTGGACCACAGCAAAGCTGCAACAGCTGCTGCCAACATCATGAGCTGGGACCCCATCCTGCCAACAGCTGGCCAGCCAGGATGCATTACAGCTGTGACTTTGCCCAGCAAGTCCATCTGCCCAGCAGCCCTCTCCAGCCTGATCCTATTTTTGTTCCCAGAAAGTGCGGCATCTTTGGAGTCTGCTGTGAGGGTCTTCCACAGCAGATAAATTACCTCATTGATGAAGGCATGTCCAGCGGCAAGGGGTCCAGTATGGTGCTTTCTCTGCTGCACCATTTTTTCCCAGCATTTTGGCATTGGGGAGATGGAGGTGGATCTACACTGTGACAACTGCAGCGGCCAGAACAAAACCAAGTCCATGTTGTGGTACCTGGCCTGGCGAGTCATGCAGGGCCTTCACACCTCCATCACCGTCAACTTCATGCCTGCCCGCCACACCAAATTTGCTCCTGACTGGTGTTTCGGCCTCCTGAAGCCACGCTTCAAAACGTTGTGAAGTTCACGGCCTCAACGGCCTGTGCCATGTCATCAACAGCAGCAACACCAAGGGCATCAATCGGGCGCAGATCATTGGCACAGAGGCTGGGGAAGAGAAAGTCATGGTCTATGACTGGCAAGCATTTTTTGATGTGTATTTTAAGGCAGTGAAGGGAATGAAAAAATATTTTCATTTCCGTTTTTCTCAGATGCTCCTGGAACTGTGTATGTGAAAACCACACTGAGTGCAGAGGAGGAACAGATACAGCTAGCATACTGTGTGGACACTGCCAGGTGTCGTCTGGTCAGTCTCCCTGCCTGAATTCAGCCCCCTGGATTGTCAGCTGACCGCAGAGAGTACCTATACTAGCACATCAGACCCTTTGTCAGACCTGACGCACAAGACATTCTCTGCCCCTAAGCCTCTGCCCCTGCCCTAGTCACTAGTCCAGTACTGTGAGTAGAACATCATCTTCCTGTGGGAATTACTGTGTTCTCATGTGTGTTCAAACTACTTCATATGGTCAGGGAAGCTGCGTTCTACTGCCGCGGTCAGTGTAGTATCTTTTTTTAGGTTATGTTTTTTTTTTTTTTTTTTTTTTATTTTCCTTATTTTCTGACTTAAGATCTTACACTAGCAGTTACTGAATAAAAGCACACAAAGGTTACCTCAAGTAGTATGGTTATGTGAATTAATTTACTGATATAAATTTAAAGCAGCTTATTCTTTTCTCTGTGTTATTTTTCAATTTATCCAAAATCTGTTTTTTGAATAAAATCTAGAAATGTCAATATTTTTCCCCAAAAGTTTGTGTGATGATACAGAATGGTCATGTGCATGTTTGTGCGAAGTTTCAACAAGATATCTTAATTAGAAGTACTTGGTTGCTATGAACATGTTTTGAAACTTTTCGGCTGCAATTTCTCTTTTCGCTGTATTGACGGGGTCTAAACTTCAAATCACAATAACTTTGCCACAAATAGTCCGATTTACAATCTGTCTTTTTTGTTGGAGAGCATTTTTATTGTAGAATTACAAGAATATAAATAAATCAAAAACGACCTCCGGTGCAATGTGACTCATTTTGTGGTGGAGCGTCACATTTGCAAAGCGATTCGTTCTTGTTTTCAAGGTTATGTACCACCAACCTGAGTGAGGAAAGCAGCTTGAAAAATCCAAAAGCTGGATGTTATCTATCTTGACTTATCGACTTAGCTTTTTTAAATGCTAGTATAGATTTCATCCAAGGACGGCAAGTTACACTCACACCCTATGATCTGGTGGCAGTTTTGACAATCATTTTGAGGGCTGAAACATCCTCTTTTGACATGTTACCAAACCAGACAACTACTGCAAAAGTTAATACACTTTCAATGATTGTTCTGTAGAACTGGATCAGAATGTCCTTGTTGACACCAATTTTTTCAACCGCCAAAGAAAAGTACAAGCGCTGCTGGGCTTTCTTAACGATGTTCCTGGAATTTTTCTCCCATTTTAAATATCAGAAACCATTAGTCCAAGAAATTTAACTCACTAATGATTTCCAATGGGTTGTTTTTGATAGTTACTGGGCAAGGGAGCGGTCTTGGTTTTTCTGAAATCTAGAATCTTTTGTTTTTGATACATTTAGCTCCAAGTTGTTTTGGTCGCACCAGCTAACGAGCTCGGAAAAACGTCATATCTGTAGTTAGACTCGTTACCATTCGTGATCAGCCCTTCAAGAGTCGTTTTGTCGGCAAATTTTTTATTTAACCACAGTATTACATTCATGGTGAGTTTTACAATCATGGATGAACAATGAATACAAGACTGGGGACGGAACACATCCTTGGGGGGCACCAATGTTAAGGGTAAGGGTGGAAGAGAACACATCACCAACTTTAGAAATCTGTGGTCTACATCTGAGGGAATCAAGGATCCAGACACAAACTGATTCAGGGATCAAAAGATGTTTCAAAATCATATAAAAAGCTTTGAAGGTACTATTGTATTAAATGCTGAACTGTAATCAATGAAAAGTATCCTAACGTACGCGTCTGGATCCAAAAGATGCACTCACCCGACACCAGTCTGCCTCAGCCCTTACAAGGTCTGTTTGATTCACCAGACCAATATGACCACTCACCCAACATGCAGAAATCCCAATCAAAGGAGAAAAAATGAAGTAGGTCACTAAGTTTAACCCAGAGACTGTATTGTGCTACATGCAGAAATTAACCACGTTCAACTGTTTTTATCTTTGCCATTCAGATGAATCGGCAGGGTTTCCACTTCGGCCGCCCGGTTTCTTTTTTTTTAAACATTTTTTTTTATAATCAGAAAGAAAAAATAAGTTACGTATCAAGTGATTATATGACATTTTTTATAGCATAACAAACCTTTCACACAATTCTGACACACTAGTTTCATATATACTAGAAACATGCACAGTAATTTTATTAAACAAATGCAGAAAACAAAGAAATGAAAAATAAAAATAAAGAGAAGATAATGAGCAAGCTAACAAAATACACACAAAAAACACACACACATGCGCGCACACCACTTGCCCACAACATCACCACCACTCTCTCTCTCTCTCTCTTTCTCTCTCTCTCAATCAGCTAGGTTAATTCTTCCATGCCAATCTTAGGGTTAACAAGATCACTGCATGAGGTAGGTGGGTAAAGAAAGAGGAGTCCCTATGGGGAGTGGCAGGTGGGGGTGGGGGGGGGGCAGGGGGGGGGGGGGGGGGGGGGGGAGAGGGGGGGGGAGGGGGGGGAGGGGGACTGGGGGGGACTGAGGAAGATGGAGTGCAAAGGAGAAAATTAAGTAGGTCACCAAGTTTAACCAGAGACTGACTGTATCGTGCTACGAAAGCCCTTATTTATTTTTTCGAATGATATTGTAGCCCAATACATTCCTCAACTGCTTGAATTATTAAAAAAAAAATCAAAATTTCTAATGACTGATTAGGAATTCCGAAGTTGTTTCAGTTAATGGGAATTTTTCCTTTTGGGTTCTGACTTCATATCCCCAAAAGTCATTCGAAAGAGACTTCGCTACAAAGTGAGGTTCCGTGTACGAACGAACGCACATCTCACCCATTAAAATCCCATAGGCCTACTCTTTCACGCCAATAATACCTCTGACCACCACTCCCTGACACACACACACACACCCTACTTCACCCACTTTCCTGCTCACGTCTCCTCTCCCCCCCCCCCCCCCCCCCCCCCCCCCCCTGCTCTTCACTGCCTTAGTACGACATAATCATCAGCATAATGATGTTGGTCAGAAAATGGAAGAAGAAGAAGACTAGTAATAGTCAGGTCTGTTGGCTGACCTACATTGAAGAAGGCTGAATACGAATGACAAGAACATACAAAGCATGCAACCTGTGTGCCAAATCTAAATGAAAAA
>JADBJO010003880.1:195000-200000 GCA_016801955.1 Conus betulinus | reverse complement strand
CTCGTTTCTTTAACAATACAGAACATTAAACAAACAACTATTGTGTCCGGGTGGAAGTGTCTTACAACATATTAATCAAGGTCAAGTTTCATCAACAGGTTCTCCATAAGTTCAATCTCCGTGGCGTCTTCACAATTCTACCACTTCTGGTGCGAATCTGTCCAGGAGAATTAGCAACATCCTCAACATCAGGAACATGGTCAGTTTGGGAATCAGGGACATCAACCAAGGATCTCGGCAGAAGGGAGTTTTCCTTGGAACCGGCGGCTAGTAGACCTGCGGGGCTGCAGACCTCGTGGTATCAGGTGTCGGCGGTTTCGACGCTGGAGGCCAGCTGGTGTGCTGACCTCATAGGACCTGGTGGCCAGAGGTTTGATTACAGTTCCTGGGGTTCCTGCTGGCTTCACCACACCGACTGTGCTGTTTGTAGCGGTACAGCTTGTCGAGCACGGTGTGTTCTGTCAAAGCTCTGTTTTTCTGTTGCATCCTTCGTCTTGAAGTGATCACTTTCTGTCCTCAGGATGCATTTTGAAGGCAGCACCGGGAGTGTTGTCCTGATTGTCCATCCCATCAGGAGCTCGGCAGGACTCACGTCTTGCTGTAGTGGTGTTGCTCTATACCTCAGCATTGCCAGGTATGGGTCGTCTGCTTTCTTCAACAGTGCTTTCACTGTTTGTACGCCTCTCTCTGCTTCACCATTTGAGGAAAGATAGTATGGGCTGCTGGTCAGGTAAATAAAACCATAGCTACTAGCAAATGCCTTAAATAGTCTACGTGTGAACTGGGAACCATTGTCAGGAATTTTCTACGATCTGATGACGTGAAAATAATTATGCTCTTCAGATGGTTGACAACAGTAGCGGTCGAAGTGTTCTTCAGGTGAGCAAGTTCAATGTGTCGTGAGTAATAATCTATCATAAGCAAGTACTGTTCCTTGTTCAGATCGAATTGTCCATGGCAACCTTCTGCCAAGGATAGTCAGGGGGGTGGGGGTGTCAGAATGTTGGGGTTCTGGTGCTGTCTTCCCCTCCTTCTTACATATGTAGCAGCTCTCTACCTTGTTTTCAATCTGGGATGAAAGTCCTGGCCACCACATGCTTTCTCTGGCTCTGGCACGACATGTGACTATGCCTTTATGTCCAGTGTGTATACCCTGTAGCATTTCAGGCCTCAGGTTCACTGGGATGATCAGCCTTGTGTCATGTAACAGCAGGTTGTCTTGAATACTGATGTCATAGCGAGCACTCCAGTAGGGCTTCAGTTGGGGATCTGATGGACATGTTTGTGGCATCGATCTCTGCAGTATATCATCAGTTTCTGGTACAGCATATCCCTTTAAAGTCTCTGACGTATTTCGTTCAGTCTTTTCTCTGTTGCTGGAACATTGATGGAGCTTTGGCTAACCGTCAGATCGACATCCTCTTCAATTTTTTTTAGCTCTTTTTGCGTCGCTGAAGACGTCGGTGCTCTTGATAAAGCATCCGCGGTCACAAGATTCTTCCCACGTGTGTATTCCATATCGTACTGAAATCGCATGGGTGGTATACGGAATCTCTGGATCCTAGGTGACAGTTCATCAATATTCTTTGTCTTCAGAAGAGCGAGCAGTGGTCTATGATCTGTCTCTATGGTAAGATCTTTCAGTCCATAAATATACTAAGAGAATTTTTCACAGGCCCAGGCCACTCCTAGGGTTTCTTTCTCCACTTGTGCATAGCGCTGCTCCATAGGATTGAGTGATCTTGATGTACAGAAGACTGGTCTGTAGCTTCCATCTTCGTGCTTCTGTAGGAGAACAGCTCCCAAACCAAACGATGATGCATCAGTAGAAAGACACGTCTTCCTGTTGGGGCTGTAATGAGCAAGCACTGGAGCTGAGGAGAGTTGTTGCTGATGGTTCAAACGCTTCCTTCAGTTGGCTGCTCCATGTCCAGTCGTTTTCTTTCTTCAGTAAATCTCGCAGAGCTTTCGTTATGTGTAATACCGCTGACCCCACAAACATGGCAACGTGATTCACCATGCCTAACAGACGTCTTAGCTCAGAACCATGTGTTGGCCTAGGGAACTTAGTGATTGCTTCCACCTTTTCAGGGTCGATGGCTATGCCCTGGGGTGTGATGAAATACCCTAGGAACTTGATAGAAGTCTTCCTGAACTGGCACTTTTCTGAATTCAGTGTCAGTCTTACAGCCTTTGGTCTTTCTGAAGATCAAGATGTCATCCATGTCACATATGACATTTTGCATGCTTCCCAACAGCTGCATCATGGTGCGCTTGAAAATCGTAGGTCCTGAACTGATATCAAACGAAAGTCTGCTGTAACAATATCTGCCAAAAGGTGAAATGAATGTGGTGAGATCTTGTGATTTCTTTTACATGGGGATTTGGTGAAATCCACTGCTGCAATCCAACTGAGAAAACAAGAATGCTTCATCCAGCTGGGCTAAGAGTGGTCAGTGGAAGGAAGAGGAAAGTTTTCTCTCTGCACAGCTTCATTAAGTCTTGTGAAATCTACACAGAGCCTGATCTTGTCATTGGTCTTTGGCACTACCACTATCGGCGCATACCATTCAGTAGGCCGTGTCACAAGTCGGATCACGCCTAGAGCTTCCAGTTTGTCCAGTTCATCCTTCACTTTCTTCTTTTCAGGGGCAGGGCGAGTCGCCGTGGTGTGGCTACTGCAGAATGTCTGCTGTCTTTCCTCAGTTGAATCCTGTATTTTGAATAACGCAACTTCCCTAGTCCCTGGAATAATGCTGACAGTTCTGGATCACTGGCTTTACCCACCACTTCAAGTATTTTCAGGTCGACGATGGCTGGTCTGCCTAACAGTGGCTCCTCCAAGTCCTTGATGACATAGATTTCTTGAACTGACGTTTTTTTCTTTGTATTCAATGCTGGCATTGAATTTCCCACGACGTTGATTTCTAGGTGTCCAGGCCCAAACAGTTTCTTCTGGGTTTTCTGCAATGGACACTTAGATTTCGGCACAGGTCTGTCTCTGCCACTACTGTCATATTAGCGTCTGTGTCAAGCTTGAATGTTTGTCGCATGCCTTCTACTTTGACTGGGATTTTCCATGCGTTAGCAGACACATTGTCTACACTCATAGTGATTGTTCCCATGTATGCACAGTCTTCTTCCCCTGTACTTCTCTTGAATCGTCGTCCTGTTCTTCCTCAACCGTGTGGACTGACGATCTACATACAGCAGCAAAATGTCCAATCTTGAAGCATTTTCTGCACCGTGCATTCTTTGCAGAACAATTGTCGCAGCTGTGTGGTGGATCTCTCCCAAGCGAGCGCACTTGAATAAAGTTTTCTCATTTCTGGAAAATCTGGGATTATTCCTGGGTTGACATGCAGATGGGAGTGGGCCTGGTGGCTCCCTGAAGTCTTGCGTGTCTGTCTAAAGGTGTGATGGGGCTGCTTTACTTGGCAGATGTCAGCTGAGTCATTTCTAGCTACATCCGTTGAGATGGATTTGGTTTGCGCATTCGACATTTCATGCGCACGACAGATCTCCACACAGCTTCTTTCAGTGTTAAAGTCGCCTAAGCTGGCAGCTTCTCTCTCACAGTGTCATTACGTATACCAATGACTATGCGATCTCTAATCATTCTTTTTCTTCTCCAAAATTGTCGGGGTTTGCCATTTTTTGCAATAATGCAACATAAGTGTCAATATTTTCACCGTCAGCTTGGCTTCTTCTATGGAACTTACCCGATTCACACATTTCATGTGTTTTTCCCACACACAGCTCTTGGAATTTTTTCTCCACAACAGCAATGTCTTCTTTCTCTTCATCAGTATCGAAAAGCAATCCTTCATATATTTCTTGTCCATCTTCCAAAATACAGGCCAGAAATACCGAACACTGATAGTCCGAATCTTCCTTATCCAGCCTCGTTGCTTTCTCGTAGTAGTTCCACTGTTAAGAGAAGTTCTTCCAGCTTTGTTCTACTTCTTGCTCATTCCTGAGATCAAGTTTTGATGTATGTGATTTAATAAAGGCATGTTCCGAGACAACTGGACAGAGTTTTTATTTTCAAACTTTAAAAAATTAAGAACAGTGACACTGGTAATCCAAACAATTAAAGAGCCATTTAACCTTGTGATAAGAGTGGTAAAATATACAGCACGATTAAGAATTGTAGAGTGCGGGACTGTATGACAGAATATGATTCGACTCGTGAACATCAAGCTGGATTTAAAAGAGACCACTCCACTGTGAATCACATGTTTGCGTTCTTGGCACTCAGACAGGCACAGTCGTAATTAATCGAAAATTGGTTGTAGCCTCCATACATTTTCAAAAAGGCTTTCGATTCCGTTGAAAGGAATGTGAACTGCGTCCTATCATATTGAAAAATGATTCAAAGGCAAGATTTGTAGGTTGTACGACAATGTCAAAGCTAGATGCGTACGTGGAAGTAGTGAAACACATCATTTTAATTATTCTCACAGAATAAAACTAGGACATCTGTAGCTCAGTTCAGTTCAGTTCAGTGGTTATTTAATGTCTTTTCATCGTCAGATTATATTAGGCACTTAAAAAAACACATACGGCAACACTAAACTTATCATCCATGTAAGTAACTTCAAACCCACCTCTGACTTATGCATATTTACATAAGTGAAATACCCTAGTGGTA
Organism: Conus betulinus; assembly: GCA_016801955.1. NCBI lineage: Eukaryota > Metazoa > Mollusca > Gastropoda > Neogastropoda > Conidae > Conus > Conus betulinus. Next base: position 195,346 of record JADBJO010003880.1, on the reverse strand, counting down.
CACAAACTTGTTGATTTTTGTAAAAATTTTGCAGCCTGTGATTGCGAAATAACCATGGCATTTTCAGCAGCATATGGACCATACAAAACAGTACTGACGTTATCAAAGTTATTCATCTCAATGCCTTTCTCCTGCTACAAACAAGGTCAATACTGAGCGCTCAAACAAAATGTGATGCACAGAAATGTTTTCTCTGCAGACACAAGTAATGCTATGAGAATATTTAGTGTTCCATGTATTCAGCCTTAATTTGTGAATTAATCTAGCAATGCGCCTTGGGCACGATGGCACAGTAAAATATTTTACTGCATTGTTTTATAACTCTAGGCATCAGAATTGATTTGTG
>JADBJO010003880.1:175000-190000 GCA_016801955.1 Conus betulinus | reverse complement strand
ATTTCTGGTTTGGAAGCCCCATTCAGGTGTCCATGTCAAATGAACCAGCGCACCTTGCACACACACACACACACACACACACACACACACACACACACACACACACACACACACACACCACAGAGTTGTGTACACCGAGCATTGAAAAGCGGAGACTTCAACATAATAATAAAAACACAGTATTTTTTTTAGAAGTAAACAACACGCCAACAGTTTCTATGTATAAACAAATGATTGTATAAATGTTTCATAATTGAAAAAAAACTGCTGTGCGATTGCCAGCAACCCCCAGAATAAGCTGCAATGGTCAGTTTAGCTAGAATTGTCTTTCTGTTGCTCTTTGAGGCAGAAGAAAAACATCACGCTGTGCATAGTAATTTAATGGGTTCACTGTTCTATTAAGTGCGTCTGATTCTCCATTTATACACAGCAAAACAACACGCCCGATGAATGTTGATGTCTTGCAGGATGTGATTATATCCAGGTAAAGCATTTACCGTTGAAAGTGGCAAATGGTACCAAAACAAACAAAGCAGGTCTTTCAACCATCAGAAAAATAGCAAAATAAATGTATAGACCTACATTGTAACCTTGTTTTCGTCTTCATCGCAATAGTTTAAGTATGTGTGCGCATGCAATATACAAAGACAAGTTTTGTTAGAGGCACGTGAGGCCAAAAGTTAAAAAAAAAGAATACAACAGCGTCTTCCCACGTAAACAAATAACACAAAAGATCAGTTTGCCACGCAACAAACATCACTTGTTTTATTTTTGACATTAGTTGTTCAGCCGGGCTTCACACAAGTCAGGCACACATTTACCATGTTCTCATTTTTCAACCTCTCAAAAATAGGAGTGAAAAGAAGCCATTTCAGCAGTAAAAAAAAAAAAAAACTACTGCTCCAAGAACGTTTACAAAGTAAAGTGGTTTTTAGCCACTGAGTTTCGGCTGTTGTTAGAAAGTGCCTAGGGGGTGCCTAACAATTTTATTTTGCCGTGACTCTCTCAGTCAATCCAGTCACATAAACAGATCAACAAAAGTTCAAAACACGCTTACCTTCCTATATCCACCAATGAAATATTACACAACCTAACCTAAACGTAGACGACACACTACACATCATTCAATTTTAAGACCCTTCAAGTCTGAGCATTCGTACCTTTTCACACTCTCTCTTGAGAAGAAGATTCCTTACTAACTTGATTCTCTGCTTCCAATAACCTTGGCATGAGCTTGTCGGTCTCTACAATAACAATCTTGATGACTAACAGAAACGTTCTCCTGCTATCGAAGATACTAATATGCTGACTCCATCCAAGCTGACCACCACCGTCGTACGACGATCGCTGACGTCGTGACTTGACTCGAGTATAGGTGTTGTCTGTAGATGTGTGCCTTGACGGCTTGAAGCTTTGACGGCTTGAAGCTTTGAGGACTTAAAGCTTTGACGGCTTGTAGCTTTGACGGCTTGAAGTTGTGACGGCTTGAAGCTTTGACCCCATTTGTAGTTTCCGCAGTGATCAGAGAAAGACGTCACGGTGTTTTACGTCAAAGACAATGACGCCCTCTGGACTTGGGGATTGTGTTGCTCCTATAGCGTTCTTAGGATTCTTTCTCTTGAATGAATGTGTATGGTTGGCTGCCCGGGCCATTAAAAAAAAAAAAAAGATAACCCCCTTTTCCCAAAAAATAAAAAAAAAGAAAACAAGATTGTATTGATTCATATATGCATATGTGTATTGATCACTAATTGATTTATGCATATGTTTATTCATTGTTGATTGATTGAGGTATGCATATGTTTATTCATTATTGCTGTTATTGATTGATGCATTCGTTTATTACCTATCATTGATTGCTAAGTGCGTTTCCCAAACCCGTAAGCTTCTGTTATTACTGTCGTTTCGTTCCCTTTCAAAATTAGTCATAGTTTTTTTTTTTAAGTGTGAGAGACATAAATGTTTGTGTAAAAAAATAATAATAATAACCCCTTTGAAATATATTACAGTGGACATAGTTCTAAACTTTCTTTTGATTGTATTTGGTCCACTGACTTAGTGTTTCAATATGTCTTCTGTGGACGAAGATAAAATTTTCACTAAATACTTACAACGTGGTAAGGCATTTGGTCTTGAAAGACTATGTTGACAAATGTTTTACTCAAGATTCGGAAAGAGAAGAGAGAATCAGAGTGAGACAAATGCAGGAGGAAACTAAAAGAGAGGAGGAGTGAAAGAGGAAACTAAAAGATTTGAACAAAAAGAGATAGAAGAAACTAAAAGAATACAGTCAGAAATTTCTCGTCAAGGAGTAATTTTAGGTGAAGACAGTCAAAGTACTGGGCGTACCCAGGCCTAACGCCCCTCGTCCTACCTTTCCTAAATTGCCTCCCTTTAAAGAAAAAAAAACAGATGACAGCTACCTGTTCAGGTTCGAAACCCATGCTCGCTCTCTAGGCTGGTCAGAAAGTCTTTGGGTCACTTATCTCTCTGCATTACTTGAAGGTTCAGCTCTCACGCTTTATCACAGGCTGGCAGAAAATAATGTGGTTTCATATACGAGCTGTTGAAAGAAAGTTTGTTGAAGAAATTTCAGTGTACTCCAGATGGTTTTCGTAAGCGTTTTCGTGAGTCAAAGCCTAGTGCAGCTGAACCCTTTGAAACTTTTTCAGTGGAACTTAGATGCCTTCTTGATTGTTGGATTTCGTTGCTATGATCAAGTCTGCTGAGTCATACAGGCGTGCCCATCCCACTAAGCTCCTTTCCAGAAAGGCTGATGTAAATATTTTTGCCTCTGTTTCACATAGTACTTCTGGACAGTCAGATAGACCTTCATTCCGTGGTCAGTCAGATAGAGGTCGCAGGTATTTTGCCTCTCGTCCTGTTGTTCAGAATCCCAGCACCCCAGCTAGTCAAAGTAGTGGTAACCGTTACCGTGGTCGTGGTGCTCGTCAGTATTCAGTCAAGAAAGGTTCATCAGGAAATACATTTTCCCAGTTTCACAGTGTTGTCTGTTTTCTTTGTAAAAAAGACAGGGCATGTGGCTTCCAAATGTTCTTGGAAGTCAGGTAGAAACCCATGCAAGATTTGTAATCTTAGTCATCCAGACAAGTGCCCCTTTGTGGTTGACAGTTCACCTGTCGTCGACAAGTCAGCTGACAAACACTCTACTGCTGCTTGTTCGATCATTCACTCCCCATTTGCTTGTTTAGCTGCAGGTGAATTCACAGGGAAGTTGAACTTGGAATCTGGTTCTATCAATGGCACTCAAAGTTCTTTATTGCGTGACACTGGTGCTACCATCTGTGGTGTTCGCAAGAGACAAGTTTCCGATAGCCAGATGCAAGGTACTACCGTGAACTGTGTTTCTTTTGGAGGACGTGTGGATGAATTCCCACTAACTACAGTTCCTGTCAGTTGTCCCTATTTTGAAGGCGATCTACCCTGCCGTGTCCTAGACAGTCCTGTCGCAGATCTCATCATAGGTAATGTTCCTTGTGTCTGTGAAGGCAGTGCTTCCAGTGATGTGAGTGACGAACCCTTCTCTTTAGCTGCCGTTACCAGGGCTAGAGCTAAACATGTGTAGAGTAGAGAAGAAACTCTGTGTCAGATCCCTGATGATTTGAATATTTCTCGTTCTGATCCGATTCAAAAACAAAGGAGGATGAGTCGTTGAAGACATGCTTCCAGTTAGCATCTTCTGGTGAAGTAAAGAAAGGAAAAAAGTATTTCGATCGTAAGGCTAGAGAACGTCATTTCCAGGTTGACGATGAAGTCCTTGTTCTCCTCCCTACGGATTCAAACAAGTTACTAGATAGTTGGTCAGGACCATTCCCAGTTACCAAGGTCTTGCATCCTGACTACACAGTTTTTTTTCATGCCAATATGTTGAAAAGGTACATTCGCCGTTCTCCTGTGTCTGTGTCTCAGAGTATCTCAGTAGTTACCTCACAGGGAAAGTCAGTACCATGGTCAGAGATAGCGCCTCACAGTTCGGGCAACAAAGATGTTTCGTTCAAGAGTTCTCCGGGAATTGTTCCTTGTTCGAACCCCACTCCAAATTCTCGTGATCCTGTCGTCGCGTACACGGTCGGTGTTTTTCAAGACTGCGATGACGCACTACCAATACCCACTTCACCTGTTCCCATGGCTTCTTCTATGCCGATGAAGATATTGATTCACTACAGCTTGATAGTACTTCGTCTGACAGCAATGCTAAGGAGTTACGAAGAGTCTATGCCAGATGAAGATATTGATTCACTACAGCTTGATAGTACTTCGTCTGACAGCAATGCTAAGGAATTACGAAGAGTCTATGCCAGATGAAGATATTGATTCACTACAGCTTGATAGTACTTCGTCTGACAGCAATGCTAAGGAGTTACGAAGAGTCTATGCCAGATGAAGATATTGATTCACTACAGCTTGATAGTACTTTGTCTGACAGCAATGCTAAGGAGTTACGAAGAGTCTATGCCAGATGAAGATATTGATTCACTACAGCTTGACAGGACTTCGTCTGACAGCAATGCTAAGGAGTTACGAAGAGTCTATGCCAGATGAAGATATTGATTCACTACAGCTTGACAGGACTTCGTCTGACAGCAATGCTAAGGAGTTACGAAGAGTCTATGCCAGATGAGATATTGATTCACTACAGCTTGACAGGACTTCGTCTGACAGCAATGCTAAGGAGTACGAAGAGTCTATGCCAGATGAAGATATTGATTCAGTACAGCTTGATAGCACTTCGTCTGACAGCAATGCTAAGGAGTTACGAAGAGTCTATGCCAGATGAAGATATTGATTCAGTACAGCTTGATAGGACTTCGTCTGACAGCAATGCTAAGGAGTTACAGAAGAGTCTATGCTATGCCAGATGAAGATATTGATTCACTACAGCTTGACAGGACTTCGTCTGACAGCAATGCTAAGGAGTTACGAAAGAGTCTATGCCAGATGAAGATATTGATTCACTACAGCTTGATAGCACTTCGTCTGACAGCAATGCTAAGGAGTTACGAAGAGTCTATGCCAGATGAAGATATTGATTCACTACAGCTTGATAGCACTTCGTCTGACAGCAATGCTAAGAGTTACGAAGAGTCTATGCCAGATGAAGATATTGATTCACTACAGCTTGATAGCACTTCGTCTGACAGCAATGCTAAGGAGTTACGAAGAGTCTATGCCAGATGAAGATATTGATTCACTACAGCTTGATAGCACTTCGTCTGACAGCAATGCTAAGGAGTTACGAAGAGTCTATGCCAGATGAAGATATTGATTCACTACAGCTTGATAGCACTTCGTCTGACAGCAATGCTAAGGAGTTACGAAGAGTCTATGCCAGATGAAGATATTGATTCACTACAGCTTGATAGCACTTCGTCTCTGACAGCAATGCTAAGGAGTTACGAAGAGTCTATGCCAGATGAAGATATTGATTCACTACAGCTTGATAGCACTTCGTCTGACAGCAATGCTAAGGAGTTACGAAGAGTCTATGCCAGATGAAGATATGATTCACTACAGCTTGATAGCACTTCGTCTGACAGCAATGCTAAGGAGTTACGAAGAGTCTATGCCAGATGAAGATATGATTCAGTACAGCTTGATAGCACTTCGTCTGACAGCAATGCTAAGGAGTTACGAAGAGTCTATGCCAGATGAAGATATTGATTCAGTACAGCTTGATAGCACTTCGTCTGACAGCAATGCTAAGGAGTTACGAAGAGTCTATGCCAGATGAAGATATTGATTCACTACAGCTTGATAGCACTTCGTCGTCTGACAGCAATGCTAAGGAGTTACGAAGAGTCTATGCCAGATGAAGATATTGATTCACTACAGCTTGATAGCACTTCGTCTGACAGCAATGCTAAGGAGTTACGAAGAGTCTATGCCAGATGAAGATATTGATTCACTTCACTACAGCTTGATAGCACTTCGTCTGACAGCAATGCTAAGGAGTTACGAAGAGTCTATGCCAGATGAAGATATTGATTCACTACAGCTTGATAGCACTTCGTCTGACAGCAATGCTAAGGAGTTACGAAGAGTCTATGCCAGATGAAGATATTGATTCACTACAGCTTGATAGCACCTCGTCTGACAGCAATGCTAAGGAGTTTACGAAGAGTCTATGCCAGATGAAGATATTGATTCAGTACAGCTTGATAGTACTTCGTCTGACAGCAATGCTAAGGAGTTACGAAGAGTCTATGCCAGATGAATATTGATTCAGTACAGCTTGATAGCACTTCGTCTGACAGCAATGCTAAGGAGTTACGAAGAGTCTATGCCAGATGAAGATATTGATTCAGTACAGCTTGATAGTACTTCGTCTGACAGCAATGCTAAGGAGTTACGAAGAGTCTATGCCAGATGAAGATATTGATTCAGTACAGCTTGATAGCACTTCGTCTGACAGCAATGCTAAGGAGTTACGAAGAGTCTATGCCAGATGAAGATATTGATTCAGTACAGCTTGATAGTACTTCGTCTGACAGCAATGCTAAGGAGTTACGAAGAGTCTTTGAGGATTTTCAAGATATTCTAACTCCGAAACCAGGCTCCTTTTCTGGCAACGTACTATTAGAGATTCCTCTAACAACAGATGTTCCAGTTAGAAAAAGGTGTTATGACACTCCCATCTCTGCTAGAGAGGTTGTTGAGAAAAAAGTTGGCATCATGTTGGAACTCAGTATCATTGAACCTTCAAATAGTCCCTATGCTTCCCCAGTTGTACTAGTCAGGAAAAAAGATGGTACATGTCGCTTTTGCATTGATTTCCGTTCTCTGAATAAGATTACCGTTTTCGATGCTGAGCCTGTTCCTGAGGTGGAAAGTTTATTTGCAAGATTATCTTATGCACAGTTCTTTACAAAGATAGATCTTGCAAAGGGATAATAGCAGATAGTTGTTAAGCCCGAGGACCGTCCAAAGACAGCTTTTACAACGCATATGGTCTTTTCCAGTTTGTAAGAATGCCTTTCGGTCTTGTGTCAGCACCTTCTTCTGTTTTTGCACACATGATGCGCATGCTAGCTTTGGATCAGTTCTCAGCCGTCAGCTTCTTTGATGACATTCTGGTTCATAGCGTTTCATGGGATACACATATTCGCCATGTGAAAGTGTTTCTTTCGTGTCTGAGGTCTTTCAACCTCACAGCTCGTTCCTCGAAAATCGAGGCAGGTTTCCATTCTCTAGAATTTCTGGACATATTGTCGGAGGTGGTACTGCAGGACGCTGCACTAATAATCAATTGGGGGTGGGCATTAGGGGAATTTACTCAATGTGATGTGTGATTGAGGATATTCTAGTTAACACTTGTACAGTATTTCTTCCTAAAGAAATGTAGAGTTGCCTTGCTTTCTTCAAAAATGCTAATTGTAGTTCACAACCACTTTCTCTTTTTCAGCTTGATCAGATGTTTGGCAGATTAGGATTACACAGTCCACATTGGCAGATGCATATAATTTCAGTTCTGCACTTTCAACGCAAGCGGGGGTAAGGTAAGATGAGGTAATGTTGCTTATAGCCCAGCCGACCGCAAAGGGCCATGTCAGGGCTATCACCACGTTGAAGTCAACTCACAAGTTATTTATTTTTTTAAAGCATTCACACATCTGTTTAAAATACACCTTTTAAAAATCCACCCGAACTTCGTTAAAATCTTTCTTCCGTAAAATCTTAAATCAGATGAAAAATGTTAATCTCTTTCAGAAATTCAAAGATCACATCAGATGGGACATCTCTGAACAAAATTCATGGAGTCTAGGCTTAAAGTATAAATGCATATATATATATATGTTTTTTTCTGATGCACATGCGTGCCTACACTCACACAGAGAGATCATATATCTACTCTACTGGCATGCCACTCAAGCACATTACACACACACACACACACATACACACACACACACACACACACACACACACACACACACACACACACACACACACACACACACACACACACACACACACACACACACACACACACACACACACACACACACACACACACACACACACACACAAGTCTAAGGAACTGGCCATAGTTTGGTGCCACTGGCATAAAGTGGGGCCATGAAAAGAAACAGGAAAGAAGCTGCGCGGAAAAGAAGAGAAGAACGTAGCAGGACACAGACAGGGTGGTGGTTGTAGAGGCGAAATGCAATTCTTCTTTCTAACCACCCGAATCAGTTTGCCGCATAGTAGTGCTGTCCGGTCGTGGGGATCGGTGGGGGGGGGGGGGGGGGGTAAGTGGGGGGGGGGGGGGGGGGGGGGGGGCTGAGATTCGTGATAGAGAGGGGAGGAAAGACATCTGAGTAGTGTGGGTCAGCGGGAGAATGGGGGGAGAGTAGGAGGGTTCTCGGGTTGAGAGGACTGTGATGTGTGATTGTTTGACCTTGTTCTTAACATGCGTGGAGTAGGTGAATGGATCGGAGGAGGAGGAGGTGATGCAACAAGGGGGAAGTGGAGAGACGTCCCGTGGGGCGAGGCCTGTGTCACTGCCCCTCTTTTTGGTGATGCTGTCTGCCTGTTTCCTGGCAAACAGATTCTCTGCAAGGCATGCTGTCCCTTTCCTTGCGGGCGTGAAGACAGCAGTGTGGTCCTTGTAGTGAGCACCCATGCTGTCACACACTGTCCAGGACGGGGAAATCGTGATGGTATTGCTTAAGTGCACTAAGTTGATGTATTATTAGTTATGCTTAATACATCAAGGTTATCTCTGCACTCATACACGCATATGCGCACTCATGCACCCACCAAGCATTCACCTCTTTCTGGGAATGGGACGTCATGCGTTCGTTTCTCTCCTAACACAACTGAGAACAAGAAATGCAGTTTCTATGCTACTTATAATTACAAATGAAAAATCCGAGTAAAAAATGGAATAATCAAAACATAAAAAGATCAGTACTTCCTAATCCCAGGTTATAGTAAAATGGCTTCTTACCTGGCCAGGTTTTCACACACACACAATCACTTTCACACCACACCACAGTTCTTGAACACGTCTCTTCAAGTTTTCTTCAGCACTGAGTGATGGTGACGCCCTTGGTTGACTGGCTCCATTTTTCAGGACTGGGTCTTCGTGGTCGTCTCTGGGAACTCGACGTAGAAATCTTCTTCTTCGTCTCTTTCACCCACCTCTGGGTTTCAAACTCAGTCTTTTTCTTTTTCAGCTTGTCTTTTACCCTAAGACCTTGCTGTCACTTCGGTCTCCCAAACCATGTGTTTCTCAACCCTACTCTGTCCTGCTCACTCTTCTCTCCTCTCTTTCCTCTGTTCTTCTCTCTCTTGTGGTGTTCTTCTCCCCCTCCAGTCACGTTGTTCTCCCTCAGTTTATATAGAGATGGACACAAAGGATTTCCCTTTGGGCCACGCCTTTGTCCATGTTGCTTCTCTCCACCACTTTGTTCACAAGTACATGAATTCCCCTTTCGCTACATTCTTCCACACATCAGCATTCACACCCATCCCTACCTAACTGCTTAAGAAACAGCCACTTGGTACCAAATGGACATCGAAAATTCCCGCAGACTCCAGGAGCCACTTTAGTATTATCGTAGAGAAAGCTACAACAACGTCCACGCGCATTCAACCAGCCTGACAAAGCCTCAGGCAATACCATCTGAACAAGCCCAAGACTCCTGCTCTTCAAGGTCCGTTTACAAGCAACTTCAGCTGACTGAGTATTTAGCGCCCACTCGATGCTCCAAGGTCCTAGTGGTTACATTTCCCTCCCTTTCGCTATCGGGAAGGTTCGAACTCGGAAGGGTCCTCACCACCTTAGGTGTGATCTGTCATGTGACCATTGCCTGACCACTTCAACCTCCTTGACACAGTTCGATTGTATGCGCTAGGTGTGGGAGTACTGCTAATCAGCCCTTCACCTATTTCTCTACCAGGCACGGCATTCTTTTCCTCTAAAGCGCTTAAGGCCCTTTTTGAGAGGTTTCGCTCCCTTGACACACACCTGTTGCAGGTTCCTGTTGCTGGGATGAATGACAAGTTTGAAGGAATGTCCTCTGGCAGGCAGGATAGCACTAGCTTGCAGCGACGCTTTGGGAAGGAACCTCCGGCTGGCAAAGAAGGTCTTCGTAATCTTCGTGCATCTATTCTATTTCTGGGCGAATATTAGGCGGCAAATGAACGAGGTAAGAAGCATCTTTATTTATCTTGAAAATGACACATTACTGTATACATGCCTGTTGACACTAAAATTATTAGTATAATGTGTGTGTGTGTGTGTGTGTGTGTGTGTGTGTGTGTGTGTGTGTGTGTGTGTGTGTGCCAAGTGTGTATGTGTGTGTGTGTGTGTGTGTGTGTGTGTGTGTGTGTGTGTGTGTGTGTGTGTGTGTGTGTGTGTGTGTGTGTGTGTGTGTGTGTGTGTGTGTGTGTGTGTGCGTGCGCGTGCGTGTGTGTGTGTGTGTGTGTGTGTGTGTGTGTGTGTGTGTGTGTGTGTGTGTGTGTGTGTGTGATAGCCACGGCTACAGATGCAAGTGACAATCACCACAACTGTGTGTGTGCGCGCGCGCGCGCGTGCGTGCGTACGTGTGTGCGTGCGTGCGTGTGTGTGTGTGTGTGTGTGTGTGTGTGTGTGTGTGTGTGTGTGTGTGAGTGAGAGACTCCATGATTTCTTTGGCTTGAACTTCTTTCTATGTGTGTGTGTGTTTGTGTGTGTGTGTGTGTGTGTGTGTGTGTGTGTGTGTGTGTGTGTGTGTGTGTCAATGCCCACTTCCAAGTTGATCCAATCTGTTGTGTACTCCTTGGTAGAGAACCGCATTGAGAAGCCATTGAAGTACTTCTTGAGCATGTCGTGGATGTTCTTTGGCACATGGTACATCTCAAGAGCCAACTGTATCATCTCATGGGGTACAGATCCATATGCGTTTGCCAGATCAAGCCACACTACTACGTCCAGGTCTTTCTTTTCTGTTTTTTTTCTTTGGATTGCGTCCCAGATCATTGTGGCGTGTTCTACACAGCCAGCCACTCCTGGGATGCCACCTTTCTGGACTGACACATCCAAGTACCTGTTTTCCATGAGGTACTTGGGTCAGCCTGCTGCCATGACAGAGAAGATTTTCCCTTCGACATTCAGTAGTGATACTGGCCTGAACTGGCTGATGTCACTTGAGTTTTGCTCTTTGGGGATGTACACACCATCTGCCGTCATCCACTGGCCGCTGATCTTCTGGTTTCTCCAAGCTGATCGCAGCAACCTGTGGAGCCATTCCAGCACCTTGGGACATTTCTTGTACAGCTGGTAAGGTATTCCGTTTGGCCCTGGTGATGATTTGGCTCTGACTTTGTCAACCACCTTCCTGATTTCCGCCAACGTTGGTGGCTTGTCATTGAACTGTTCCTCAGGGTTGGTTGGACACACCAGACCTTGAACGTCGAGGGTGCTTTGCTCTGTGAGTCAGAGTATGTTTTCATCAGATGCTGCTCAAGAACTCCTTTGTCCACACTTAGGGTCCCAGATTTTTGGCTGCTCAAACAGTGTTCTGGCAAACTGGAAGGGGTCTCTGAAGAGGCGCTCTTGTGTCTTCTTCTTTTTGCTCTTCCTCTTCTCTCACAGATTCCGCTTTGCGCAGGGCGCTGTGTTTTGCTTTCAGGTCTTTCCAGAGTTTTTTCCAAGCTTGTTTTTTCAGCTGGCAGTGCGGTCTTCATTTGTTTCTTGAGGTTTTTCTTTTGGACCCTGATCTTGTCCATCTCTTCTTGACGTCTGGATTTCTTTGGAGTGTGTTTCTCTTTGGGTAGTTTTGCTCCATAGGCGTCTCTACATGTGGCTACACAATGTCCCCATATGTGGCTAGTTTGTGTTCCAGGGTGCTTTTCCCTATCAGTGCATCGAGTCTTTGGATGATTTTTGCATCCAGTTTCTCCCAATCTTCAGTTTCGTTTGCTCGTGGCAGGTTGAGTTTCAGGCGCCTGGCATCGAGAGCCTGTGCAAATTCCTCATCCAAACCAACAGCGTGGATGTCCTTGGCACTGTGGTTTAAATCCTGGCCTTGGTCTTCCGACGTCTTATCTGCTGATGCAGTGCACTGCTGCTCATTCAGATGAGTCTTCACACATCCCATCTTTGTTCTGTGGATCTTCGTGCCACGGGTGGTAGCGAAACGCTTTTCCACAGACACATGGATATTCCATTTGGTCCATGTTCATAGTCCGTTGGGATTTGCAGTCGTGATTGGTTGAGCACCGATGGATTCATCATTCTCTCCCCCTTTTAGTGAATCCTGGGAGCATCTTTTCCTTTTGTACTTAGTAGCCACATGTTGAAGGCAAAGTGGGGAGCCAGTCCCACAGAGCGCTTGGTTCTGGTCTTTCCCGTGGAGAGCGTGGCAGCAGAGAGTCCTCAGAAGAGAAGCCCCTTTAAAGCAAGTGTTTTGGCCCTTAACTCCTGACCCTCGGGGGGGGGGGGGGGGGGGGGGGGGGGGGGGGGGCACACCCGGTTCATGACTCCGGATGTCCCTCTGCTGCCCCTTTTTTTTTCCCATCTTGGGACGAGCCATGGCTGGGATTCGAACCCATGACCCTCTGGACATGCTCATTTTCCACTTCATTACTCGCAGTCTAACCACTGAGCCACTGGAACACCTGATATTTGTAGGAAAGGTAAGCCTTATGAAGTTCACTTTTGTTCCTCCTTGACCAGATCCAGCTTGAACACCTCTCTGCCGCTTCTGCCATTGCTTTCAGGGCTCTGGGTTTTTTTCCTCCCTGCAACTGAGAGCTGTTTCATGAGGCTGTATGCAGACGTTCCTACAAACCCCCTAGCTCCATTTTCTGCAGTGAGCTTTTGACCTGATAGCCTTCTCTCCTCAGGCTGTTTGCCAGATCAGCATACTTTTCAGTCTTGTAGATTTGAGCTGCCTCCATTCTGTTCTCATATGGCACCGTGAGCTCGATCATGATCAGCTGCTTGGCTGACTGAGAGTGGACTTCTATGTCTGGTCTCATGCCACTCTTGCTGATGATCTCTGGGTGACTCTTCCATTCTGGGAGGTCTGCAGTGCACTCCCAGTCATCTGCCCCATCCAGCAGACTCAGCCTGCATGTTCCGAGTGGCACTGTTGTTCTTGGCAATGATTTGCTACCTCCTGCTGTGAAGAATGTTGCGGGTGCTTTTGGAGTCCTGATTTTCCCTTTTGTGGTGTTGGTACTAACCCAGACTACTTGTACAATCTCTTTGAGTACTTGGTTGTGCCTCAGTGTGTACCTTCCTTGAGCCAGGGCTACTTTACATGAGCTTAGGACATGCTCCACTGTTTGTTTTTCATGGCAGAGGGGGCATGCAGGATCGTCTGTTTTTCCCCACTTCACCAGGTTTGCATTTGAGGGCAGAAGGTCAAATGCAGATCTGAGAATGAAGCTGATCCTGAGAGTGGCCATGTGCCAAATGTCACTCCAAGTGAGACTTCTTTGGAGTGCATTCTCCCACGTTGTCCATTGCCTTTGCTGGCTTTGCTGGACTGCTTTCTGGAGTCTTTTTGGTTTTGCTTCTTTTTTCATCTCCTGAATCATCATGTCTCTTTTGGCTTTTCCTCTGGCCTTTGACCACCATTTAGTTTTGTCACCCCCAGTCCTTATCTGTTGGTCTGTGTGTGTCCTATTATTTCTCTGATCTTGAGACTTTCTTTTGCAGAATCTATCGCCTCTTGAACTTCCATTTTCTGCCTGTCTTCAGCTGGGGCTTGATTGCTTCTACCACGCATACATTATACTTACACACAAAGCCGAGTGCGTGTGATGTTCAGATACCTGTGAACTTTATTTAACTTTTTTTTGGCAAGCACGTGATCGACTGAAAATTTTTTTTTCCAGCTGAAGAGTCGTCTGAGATCGAGCTGTAAACAGCCAAACATTAACACAGTGTGTAGCATGGGGATGCACCAACAAGAGTGGAGTGACCGAATGGAAAAACCTTTCACCAGTAAGCGTCTATATTAAGTAGTTTTAAAGCTTTTTTGTTGTGTCTACACTGAATGCAATGGTAAATGTACTATGCCTCTGTTCAACTGATCCAATGACAATGGATCCAGCTTAACAGCGCTGTTTATTGAAACTTATAAGAGGTTTCCATGTTTCATTTACATCATTGTGAAATGGTCTGTCATCAGTATTTTCACTTATTTTCATTCATTACTAATGTGCTGGAAACACTTCTCTTTTATTACTTTTTGTTCCAGATTTCCCAAAGATCCCGAGGAACGATCTCTCGGGGTCATTGCTCTGAGGAGAGAAGGTTTTCAGCTGGAGACAACACCCGACTTTGTGGGGATCACTTCGAAGATTCATGTTTATTATTCGGTATGGGAAGTTCATCCGCCTCATAGAAGACGCCCTCCCCACTGTTTTATATTTCCCTGACCATTTGAAGAAGGAGAATCATTTTAAAAACAAGTGAATGCACACGCGCGCTATCAGCCTCCCTCTATCCTCCCTCAGACACACACACACACACACACACACACACACACACACACACACACACACACACACACACACACACACACTTTCATTACTCCTTTGTGCACACCCTTTAGTACGTCTGGTGGGCTGCAAACCGACTTCCCATTTACAATTGAACTTCTGCGGCATGCATAAAGGTGTATGGGCATTCACATTATGTCATCTTGTGTATGGGGTGAGGGTGGGAAGGGGATGGGGTAGGGTGCATTTGCGTGCACACATGTGTGAGTGTGATTATACATATCAGTAACAGCTGTCTGTGTGAACAGAAAGTTACCCATCGGAAGACAGAAGTGAGAGTGACCCATCACCTGCAATGGAGGAGCCAGCAGCTGGCCAGACCTGCATCCCTAGACCCTAACACACCTATTGTGTGACATTTAGCCCGAGCAAACTTAAACGACGGCTGGACGAAACATTAGAAAATTTAGAAGAGAAAAGCAAAATAAGCATTAAGGTAGCAGAGGCCAAAAATAGGAGATTACAAACAAAGAAAGG